>JACEIK010010032.1:0-10047 GCA_018107945.1 Datura stramonium | reverse complement strand
ATTTATTTAAAATACATGTTTATCCATAAACAGGGGCCCATGAATTTTCCAAGAGTCATAAATCCATAAATCATGAAATCCATGCATACTTGTAAACATGTAAAAACTTTACATCTCATAAATCCATTATAAGTACTTTAGAGAAATCGAATCATAAAGAATAAATCATAATTGGGCTAGTTAAGATCAAGATCATCATGAAATGATAGCATGACTTTTCATACACATTCATAATTTCTCATAATTAGATTTAAAAATCAAATCTATAAACTTATATTTAAAATAGTCACAAAATCTGCCCCTAGATCATAAAACAATGTTAGAAACATACTTGGATCGTACCCATGATCAATACATGGAGAATTCACACATTGCGTAATACCCCAATAGATTCAACAATTAGGATTGTCATGAGTTAAGAGGAAATTCGGCACGAGTGTGGACTATTGCACCCATTCATAGCCTTGCATACCTGAGAGAATCTGATTCTACAATCTCCTTGATTTCCCAAATAAGAATTGAGGAAGAAATTGGAAGGACTAGACTTGATAACCCTCCCTAAACCTCTAAGCTTGCATGCATGTAGTAATGGCTTATAATGAACTTGCGCTTCTTAAAACTCACTAATCAGAGCTTAAAATGACGTATTTTAGGCCTTAGGATCATAGAAATTATAAAAAGCCCTTACTAAACTCGTAGGAAAAAACAGACTGCATAAAATCCTAGATAAAGCTAGAAGTGATTCCAGTATCGAAACATTCCTAAAAATCCTAGATAAAGCTAGAAGTTGTAGGCTATGTTGGGTTTCCATTTTTGGTTTGTTATTGTTGAAGTTGATGCTCGTTTTTTAAGGTTAGAGAAGATGTATTTTGTGGAGAACATACTCTATATTTGTGGGAGTTGTTCATGAGGAATGTTAGGTAATGTCCTGGTTCTATTTTTCCTCAAAGTTGTAGAAACAAGTTGAAGTAAGAAATGCTAAAAATATTGCTTTGTTTATTTGTGTTGTGACTGCTTATTGGTGTGGTGTTTTGACTGGATAAATTGTCTCAAAACAGTCTTTTCACTTGGTTATAAACTCAATTAATTGAAGAGGCTAAGTAATGCTTGTTGAAGGAAAAAGTCGGCAAGGAAAAACTTATCAGAAACAAGGTATGTAAAGGCGCCGTCGTCCTTATTTTTCAAGTAAATTGTGTACCATTGAAGGGAATAATATATTCAAGTCATTAAAATCATGTTGAGGCAAGTAAGATTCTGTCTAAAAGAGTAAGAAACACTTAACATTATGCTTAAATGATAGAAAGTAATGAAACGATCAATTGTAGAGTGAAAGATGCATTGATTATGATTGTTGTTGTAGCTTTAAATCAAGCCTGAAGTCCCCTTATTGTGGGAACGATGAGATGTTCCTTGACTGCATATTATATGTATCTTATATTGTACGTGTTTAGAACTTGGTTTCTGGACGAAAGAGTGAGAGAGTCAATCGCTAAATTGTGAACGAACTTAACACTAAAGAAACAATTCCAAGCCAAGTAAGAGAAAATGAGACCACCGAAATTGAAAAGCCTTAACATGGTTGCTTACCCTTTTAATGCTTATGTTGTGGAGTATGTAAGGCAAAAGGGAGACCCCCTATTTCCTCTCACTTAATCCAATCATCAAATTAGCGAGCTTTCGGGTTTTCAAGGTCCCTTCAAACTTTATTTATGCATCTTTTTGAAAGTCATGGGTCATATGCATCTTCTTATGATCTTTATGAGTCTAGAATACATGCGTTTATGTATGAAGTGTTATCTTAACATGTTATATGCACTCACTTGTAGTTGTATGCTACAAAGGAGGCCTACCTACATCAGAGTACTATGATTTTTCATTTGTTATGCAAAGTATGTTTGATTGGCTCAGTGTAAGCTACATAAATTTTATTTATGATGATGATATGAGACTTACAACCTCACCATCGACCTGGTAAATCTGATGGGAAATTGTCCTTTGGCATATTTGATCATATGAGACTTATGATCTCATCACCGACCTGGTATATTTGGTGGGCAGTTGTCCTTTGGCTTATTTGATTATATGAGACTTATAACCTAACTACTGACCTGTACATCTTGATGGCAGTTGTCCTTTGATATATGAGACTTATGACTTCACCGCCGACTTGACACATCTGGTGGGCAGTTGTCCCTTAGTTATGACAGCCCCAAGTTAGACCCCACCGCATGACAATATTTGCTTGATTTAGGTGGATCAGTATTTGATTATGGACTGTGTAACTTATTAGTAAGATGTTGTGACTTGCAGATGTTCCTACTTAGTTATGTTTATATAATGTGTTACATTTAGCTCTGCCATCAGTTTTCAGATTCTTGGTTGGCTCCTATGTTTTCTCTGACTTTAATATTTTGGATTTATCTGTATTTTCAGTTGTGGCCTTTCATACTAGTACATTTCATTCATACTGATGTCTCTTAGCTTGGGGACCCTTTTTTCCTGCAATCGTGCTGCCGATAACGGTAGAGGCTTAGACCGTTAGACGCAGTAGGAACCAAAGTTCAGCAGGATAGTGGTATGCTCCCCTCTTTTAGGAGCCATGTCCCAGTGTTGTTTATTTTTAGTTTTGTGTGCGTTTGGATATGTCGGGGCCCTGTCTTATGCTTTTCATCTTATTACTCTCTAGAGGCTTATGTGGACTAGTTGTATAGCTATTTTGGTTGTGTCGTCTTGTCGGTATTCTATTGTGCAATTTATCTTATTATAGCCTGTTGAGCTTTCCAGTTGCTTTTTTCATCATCAAGATCGTGGAAGGTGGCCCAACTAGCTTTTATTCTATAGGTATAGACATTATACAGTCAGTTTCTTGATCACCTTTGAGTCGAGAGCTAGTTTCTCCTTCCCCCAGTTTTGGAGTGTGACATCACTATCCTCTTTCTAGTTGGTTGTTTATATGATTCTTTTGTGGATTTTCTTTGCAGCGTTTCCACTTAGTTACTAGAATCTAACCCTTACCATCGATGTCGTCAACTTGGATTTTACCTTGCTCCAATGATCCTTCTTTGTCATGACCTGAACATAGGCCTGGATCGAGACACGAGACAAAGAACCCCGAGAGGCTCCAAGTCGACCTATGGCATGAACATGACATCTAAAGCTCAACATAATAATGCATAAGTCTAACATATACATATAGCAAAATTCTGAAAATGTGATAACATCATTATCTGAATACATAATAGTAATTTGAAAAAGAAAACATACTATGTCTGATAAGCCTCTACATATTAATGAGTTGATGGGACAAGATCCCAACTAACTCACTAAAACTAAAACTAAAGATACTGAATACAACTGATAAAAGGGTCCTCGAAGGATGAGGACTCACCAACTCAGGATGGAAGGTACTACTATGAGAATTTGGATAACGGTGGGGCTCAACCTGAATATCGGAGCCTGTATTATTAAATGATACAACATAGAGTACGCAGTCAGTACATGGAATGTACCGAGTATGCAAGGTAAGTAAAACTGCTAAGTAAGTAAAAATAAAAAATCATGCATATCATAAAACATTTCATCATAAGAGACCGAGAGTAGGGCTTGCATGCTATTATTTGAAAACATGATTTTAAAAATAACTGAATATCATAACTGAATCGAACTGCCCAAAGCTGAAACTGATTATTCATAAGTAAAACTAAACATTAGGTTAAACCTGCTGAAAACATGATATCATGACTGATGAACATGTATAACTGAAATCATGAGTAACAATGGGAGACTCATCATATAACTGACATTACCACGATAGTGCTTATGTGGTCCCGACTATTACACTCAAGTGGATAGAGCCATCCAAAGCTTTGTTAGGGCTAAGGATGCTACCATGATATCGATATAAAGATGAAGGCCCATTGGGGACAGGGGAAGCTCAAAAGGGAGGTCCAAAATAATCTGATCATACCTACATTGGCACGTATTTCTGAGGAACAAGTTTGACTGACCCTTAGCCTACTCGGTGTTAGGCACTACTCCCAAAAACATGCATATTCTCTCCATCATTTTTCAACGAAGCTGAACCATCACCTTGCGATGAAGCTTAATCATAATAATACATGAATAATTTGAAAACATAACATGAGGATCCTTGGCTCAAACCATACCACAAGCTTAAAAGAGTGGGAGTCTAGACTCCAAAATCCATGTGACAAGCTAATAACATGAAATCGAGATGAATCATGAAACATACTTAATCATACGGGCTTGCCCAAACTTAAACATACTTGAACTAGACCTTGATAGTCAAAAACACGAGTATAGACATGCGTAATTCAAAATCATACATTTATCGTATAAATCTCATCATGCTTGAAAACACATGTCATAATGTCAACATTTTATGAACTTTCATAATTAGGCATCATAATTTTTAAAACTTTGAAAACATGATTTGTATTTTAAACAATAGAAAACATGCCCATGAATCATAATTCAATGTTAGAAACATGAATAGAATTTACCCATGATAGATACTTAGAGAATTCACAAGTTGGGTTAGGAATTTCCATGAATTTCAGAAGGAATTGGGCATGGGAGTGGATGGATACACCCATTCATAAACCTACATACCTGAATACTTCTTATTTCACAACCCTCTTGAATGCCCAAAGGAAATTGAAGAAGAATTAATGAACTTCCACACTTGATCACCGTTAGAAACTTCTAACCTTGCATGCATGGAGAGGGATAGGTTTAGAATGAGTTAAACCCTCTTAAAACACACCTATCTGAGCTTAAAATGATGTAGTTTAGGTCTTAGGAACTTAGGAATTACGGAAAAGCCCTTACTAAATTTGCAGGAAAAATCATATTGCCAGTCCCAATGAGGGAATGGACGACTTGTTTCCCATAACCACGACTCGTGGCGTTCTCCCATTGCAAATACTAGAAACTATACCTCTGTTGGAAACCACGAGGGATGCCACAACTCGTGGTGACTAACCATTGGGTACACTGCCAAACCCTTCAACATCCAAGTCAAACTCCTGACCATGACCAACTTTATGACTCGTGGCTTTGACCACGAATTGTGGCTTCACCAGTGGTCAACCCCCAGACCGAAAATCCAACCGAACTTTCTTTTCACTCCACGAGTCACTTAATGACTCGTGGTGCACCTCATGGTTCATTGGACAACTCATCCTGTGACCTGGTGCAGAAATTCCTATTTTCTCCATTTTAACCCTCGGGTCTAATCTTAGGGGATTCGGGGTATTACAATATCTCCTCCTTGGGAACATTCATCCTCGTATATGGGTAAACATACTGAATAGCTGATAATTGGGGCCGTCACACCAAATACTAAACATTTAAAGCTGAAATCTAACGGAGTGACTAACTCTGGATTGAACTACATGACTAAACTGAATTCATGAATCACACATACATACATTGACATAAAAGAAACTGGGGCACATAATCTGAACATAAAACTGAATAGAGTACTAGGGAGGAAACTGATACCTCAAGCTGAAATTAAGCTAGAAGGGAATTCGACCTCCTATATAGCTCCCTCAACATGTTGATTCCTCAACAAAACCTTTACTGAAGCTACTTCCTTGTTCCTTAGCTTTCGAACCTGACGATCAAGTATTTCTACTGGAACCTCCTCATAGCTAAGACTATCCTTCACACCTACGCTCTCACCCGGGAAAACCAAAGTTGGATCACCCATGCACTTCTTCAAAAGCGACACATGAAACACTGGATGCATTGAAGCCAAATCTAAGGGCAACTCCAACGCATATGCTACCTTGCCAACCCGTCTCAAAATTCGGTATGGGCCAACATAACGGGGACTGAGTTTCCCTTTGTTTCTGAATCTCATCACTCCCTTCATGGGAGATACCTTTAGAAACACCTAATCATCAACTTCAAACTCAAGCTCTCTTTTTCTCACATTCGCATAGGACTTTTGGCAACTCTTGGATTTTTTCAACCTTTCGCCTATAAGTTGAACCTTCTCCATATCCTCATGGACTGAATCTGGCCCTATAAATGCAGCTTCACAACTTTGAACCAACCAATAGGCAATCTATATCTCTGCCCATAAAGAGCCTCAAACGGAGCCATCTGAATGCTGGAATGGTAGCTGTTTTTTATATGCAAACTCAATGAGAGGTAAATGATTATCCCAACTACCTTTGAAATCAATCACACACACTCTCGACATTTCTTCAAGAGTATGAATGGTCGGCTCAGCATGACCACCTATTTGCGGGTGAAATGTTGTGCTAAGCATAACCTAAGTACCAAGTCCCTTCTGAAATGATCTCCAAAACTGGGATGTAAACTGAGTACCTCTATCTAATATGTTGAAAAAGGGCACTCCATGAAACTACACTAACTCCCAAATGTACAACTTAGCATCATCCTCCATTGAATCAGTAGTTTTGACTGGTAGAAACTGAGCTGCTTTAGTCAACCTATCTATAACTATCCAAATAGAGTCATATTGTTGACGAGTACGAGGCTACCCTGTAATAAATTCCATATTGATTTCCTCCCACTTCCAAGTAGAGATACTAATGTATTGAAGCATACCTCCGGGTCTTTGATGCTCAACCTTTACCGGTTGACAATTCAAACACTTAGCCACAAACTCCTCTATGTCCTTCTTCATGCCATTCCACCAATAAAATTCCCACAGGTTACGGTACATCTTGGTGGAATCTGGATATATAGAGCATCTGGAACCATGAGCCTCATGCAACATCCGCTCCCTCAAGTCATCAACTCTCGATACACACAAATGACCCTGATATCGTAGTACCCCATCTCCCCCTTGGGAGAAGACATCCATTCTAATTCTGAACGGCTTCCTTCAACTTTACTAAAATAGGATCCTCGTCTTGTCTAGCTTTTACCTCAGTCACCAAGGAAGATTCTGATCCATTTTGAACAATGACACCACTGTCTGTCAAGTCAACAAGATGAACTCCTAGTCGAGGCAATCCAATGCACATCCTTCACTAACTCTTTCCTCTCCTCATCTACATGGGTCACACTCTCCATAGAAAGCCTGCTAAGAGCATCCGCCACCATATTAGCCTTTCCTGGATGATAAAGGACACTCATATCATAATCTTTCAAAAGCTCCAACAACCTCCTATGGCATAGATTTAGATCCTTCTGGGTAAACATGTACTGTAGGCTTTTTTGGTTTGTAAACGCATCCACATGGACCCCATACAGATAGTTTCTCTAAATCTTCAAGGCATATACTACCGCCGCTAACTTGAGGTCATGAGTTTCGAATGTAGCATCCTTAACCCTAACTAGATGGTACATCCAACCCTTACAAATCATCTTTCTGGCCTTAAGGTAGGAAATGAAGTGACCGACAGGCACAACTTTTCATGAGTTGGTAATTTACCAACTCATTAAGCTCTTAAGCATGAACTTTAGTCTAGTTTTAAAATTGTTTTAGATGGATTTTATGCCCTTTTTCCCTTTTTGTGTAGATATCTGATTTGGAGAAAAGAGAAAGAAAGGGAGAAAAAGAAGGGAATCAGGTGTAAACCGGTGCTTCAACAGAAGAGATCGACGAAACACCAGCTAAATGTTGGCCAAGAAATGACGAACACTGCATATGGGAATGATAGCAACAGACAAACACGGACTACAACTGGTGACTCACCAGTATTTCCATCGATTGGCCCCTGAATTTTTGTATCAAAGAGAAAAGTGTCAGTGACATGCGGGTGCAGACCGGCAAAACGCTGGAGGAATCGCCTATGGCCACTGGAATCACTGGAGGCGAAACAAACTAGAGCCGACGGTTCACAGAATGTGACCGGCAAACCGCTGGTACTCCTCGCTAGTGCTAGAGCACTGATCATGGGTAAAATTGTCCAGCACAAAAAAAAGAAAGTATTCCGCATTTTTTGATATATTCTAGAGAAAAGTACTGTGTACAGATCAAATTTCATTTTTTAGCTTTTAGAACATTCTCTTGGCAGAGAAGAAAGTAAGAATTTGATTGCTGGAATTTGAAATAATTACTTTTCTGTTTCTTCTTATTCTTCTCCATAGAAAGGGACTACCATTGTTGAAGACTTCTTGGTGAAATTGATTTTTCTACTCCTATTATTGAATTCAACGAGTTTATTTCTAATTTCTCTTTTGAATTTCTTAGCTATGAGTAGATAAATTATTAACTAGAGGTGTGTGGTGATGAATGCTTAATTAGAGTAGGTATTGCTAGAGTCATCGCAATATTGTTGGATGAGTGTAAATCTGTTAGATTCTCTCCAATCTATAATTGAACATCCATTGTTATCGATGCAGGTGTAATTTTTCTTACTTTATTGTTGCTTGAAAAAGAAGAATTGAGTATTGATAGAGAATTTAATGGTGGGTATGGATGAGAGATTGTGAAATTGGGCTGAAAATAGACAAAATTACATTCTCACTCCTAATTAATAGCTAATAGCTAGAAATTTGTGTAGCTATTAATCCAAATCGATCGGGTTGAGTTAATGGTGTCTAGAAGCTTAATAGAACTCTTGCAAGAGGTATTTATGAGGATGAAAAACATTTATGCCCATTTTTCTAATATTATTTACACTAATTGGACATATGAGATGACCTAGCATGACACTATTCAGTTAGCATATCATCTACACCACACCTCTAGTCTTTCACATTCTTTTCAACAACCTTTGTAATTTTGCCATCGTAGTTAGCCAAATTAGATGTTATATTCTATTGTACATTTCAATCTCCTGCAACATATTTATTTCCATGTTATTCCTATGTGGTGCAAGCTAAATTCAATTTCTCACATAACACTCATGCTTATCATTCACTAGTCCCTAAGGGATTCGCCCCCAACATCCGCAACCGTTTATACTCTTTGCATGAAGAGTATATTTTGGACGTTATAAAAAATGGCGCCATTGCCGGAGACTAGAGCTTGATACTCTTGTGTTGATTGTTAATTTTAATTAGTCTTACACCACGGTTGTTGCTATTGACCAATCGCTATGTTGCTCATGAGCATCTTCAGAAGGTGGTCACAAGATTTAATACTCTAGGAAGTCCTAAGAATAGACCCGGGAGATGAATTTGAAAAGTGCAGAAAAACTGACAAAAATATCTCAGGACGAGCGACTCAATGACTCATAGTTGGATACCACGAGTCATCATAAGTAGTCGTGGTATGGGGTTTAGGGAGGCGGTGGTGAAAACGGATGGTGTAACGACTCATTCTCAGGAACAATGAGTCGTTGTTAGCGGTCGTAGGAATGGCTGAGCTTAGGTTAATGGGGACACCGCGGGGCATCCCATGATTCGTGGTGAGTAGTGATGGCTCGTTATTTCTAGTCATTGCTTGTAGGTTAAGATGTCCAGTGCTTAAAACAGATTGAGACCATGACTCATTGGAAGCCACCACGAGTCATGGTGAGGCTCACGGTAAGGGAAGTTTAGAATTTGTCAAGGTGCTGACAACGATCGATCCAACGACCCGTCGATTAATACAATGACTCATTCTATCGAGTCGTGGGAAGAACCTGAAGCATGAAGTGAAGCGGCGGACTCAACGACTAGGTACCACGAGTCGTGGTATCATGCAATGACCCGTGGGGTCGGTCGTTGGTCCGTCCAGACATGTTTTTCACGAAAATGTTATTAAGGGCATTTTTTCTTTTTCCACGCTTTTAGACCTTAAACTACGTCGTTTTGGATATTTTCTAAGTATGATAAGATGAGTTAAGTCCTTTATGCATGCCCATCCTCATGGAAGGGCTTTAGAGAGGTTTTAGCGAGATTCAAGGCCTTCTCCTCCAAGTTTCCATCAATTTCTTTGTGGGTATTCAAGGAACATTGAAATCAGTCCATTTCTAGGTATGTAGGGTTTTGGAATGGGTGAAATTCTTCCACACCCATGCCCAAATCTCAATTTAAATCATGAATCCTCCTATTCAAGTCTATGGGGTTTTACTCAAATGCATGAAAATGTGATTTCTCTTTATGGGTATG
>JACEIK010010031.1:0-13871 GCA_018107945.1 Datura stramonium | reverse complement strand
TATTATTCTAGTTGAGCTCCAGCGCACTCGCAAGAGTATGCGGTCATACAAGTAATACAATGGTCTTTTTTCAGAGCTGGATATCAAACCCACAGGGACTGGACTATCTCAGTGAACTATCAAGTTCACGTATAAAATTAACCTTCACAAGTGTTGATTATGGAAATTTTCAAAAATTCTAATTAAGTCTAGGGGTGATCACAAAAACTCGAGAAACGATACAAGAAGCAACTAGAGTTAAAGCTTAAAATCATGCAATGCTACAATTCACAATGGTTTGAGTAAGAAAACTTCATTTGTTGTCTCATATAATTAAATTTCTATGTTCATGGTCTTTCGAGCCTCTAAACACGACAAACTAGTCTCACACATCCATCGTTGAGCGGGGATGTGACGTCCTAATTTGTGAGCCATTTAAATACATGGACGCGGTTTACGGAATTTGTGCCCTTGATTATGGACTTTCGTACTTCTAATCATTTACTCGGACTTAGCTTCGCAACTACTTCAACGAGTGGTGATTTGATAATTCTAAGTTGGTGTCTAGCTCATTCCGTTTTAATAACCAAGGAAGGAAAATTATGTATAATTTCTATCCTAATTGTGAATCCTATCGTAAAGGTAAGAACTTACTCCCTACCTTCTCATGTTCTAGCCTAGGGTTACTCTTTCAAGCTTTTACCTATGCTTAACGCATTTGTTTTCATGGTGATCAAGCATAAAAACAACAATAATGAAGAATGTAAGATAAAACAACAACTAAAACTCAAACCAAAGAAGAATTCATGCAATTACAATCATATTACATAGCCTCAACCCTAGAGGAAGGGTTTTAGCCACTCATGTTCGTATAAATACTCAAAAACATGTTTATACTTATAGCCCCTCTTTTGATTCCAATTTACGAGCTACATATAGTATTTAATAGTTTATCAGAGAAATCAAATAATTAAGACCAAGAAAAAGTAATCAACTCAATAAATGAAATTTTTTGGAATAAGTGTACAACTTTTAAACATCAACTGTCATGTCTAAACCATAACCCTAGAACTAAAGTATTTTCCTACTCATGATTCGATTATAATATAAAAAATTCACGAGTAGCAATTTTTCAAAGAAAGAGAATAAGATTAAGCATATGAAACCTATGATGGTATTCAAATTCTCCCGCTCCTCTGTGTTCCAGACTTGAATGATGCCAAATAATGCATGTTTGATTTACATATAGGGTTTTCAAATTGATATGGAAATGAAAGTTCCCTTCATTAAATGAGTGCACAAAATTTGGCCTAAAAATGTACTACTGCGATGCTAGCCGCTGCGCGGGAACTTACAGGAATTCATGTCATTCTGTAGGGACCTGCTAATTTGAACTATGGTGGTACTAGATGTGATATTGTAGTGCTTTCTTGCCTCTTTGAATTGATTTTTCATGGACTTGCTTTCCACATTTGTTCTTGTACCTCAAATTAAGTCCACGTTGTCCTTATTGGCTTCTACTCAGACTTCAAAGCTCTCATTTATCTATTTTTTAGCTCATAACTCTTTGTTTTTCATCCTACATATCAAAAAGAACAAATATAAGCATAAGAACTATTTTAGGCATTCAATGTAATAACTAAATGAACAAATGTGAGTTTAAAAGATGGCTAAATGTATAACATTTAAGCTTCACATCAACACCCAACACTTAAGTCCTTGATTGTCCTCAAATAAGCTTTTATGACTCAACGCTTAACCTCTTATTTAGCCTTCACAATTAATCAACTCAAACAGGATTACTCAAGCTAAAGATGCATTCAACATCAAACAACAATCCTTCTTAATAATGCAATCAAGTGAAAATTGGTCAATCGATCTTTATGAAAATAGCCAAGCCTCAATAACTAACTCAATTTGTTTCAAGCACTTGCACTTAATTTCATTCCATGAACTTAGAACATCTAGCAAACCATATGTCCTACATCAATAATGTTCCCTCACAGGAGGGAATAGTCTATAATGCAAGTCAACAAGATAAATTTAATCTATGGACTTAGCATCAAAGCATACTCTCGCACTCACAAGGAAAATTCACATGTATGCATAAATTACCATAAGATTACCCATTATGTACATCTACACTAACTAATTGTGCTTGACTAAAATTAAATAGGACTTTAATGGGTTATAATGTTGGCTAGGGAACAGGTAGGATAACTATATGATAGTGACTTATACTTCCCTAAGCACTTTGCCATTTTAGACAACATCACCTATTAATTCCTCTTCACTTTAACATTTAGCCTTCCTTTTATCAATTGTTTCCAACAAATGGTTCTCATCGTAAGAAGAATGCTCCAATCAGTTTTATTCTTCTTTCAAACATTTATATTCTATTTTTCTGTTTTTGTTTTCTTGTCACATTCTTTTTATGAGGGCTTTTCCATCTCAAGAGAGTCTCATTGATCACTATACACACTTGACCATTTCTTTTTCTTAGATTTCACAACTTCATCATAGTCTATGCTACAATACTGAAGGAAGCAGGGTGCACAAATGAGGGATTCAACAAAAAGGATCAAGGTAATTATATTGGTTGTATATCAGGGAGGAGGTCTATTCAAAAGTCAGTCTCCCGCTTTGGAGGAACTCTAGGTAGATCATCTGGAGATTCACAAATAATTGGGACTGACTGAAGAGTCGGGATTTTGGACTTAGACTCTTTTACCCGAACTAAATGATATAAAAAACCCTTGGAAATCATGTTTCTAGCCTTAAAGTAGGAGACAAAGAGACCTATCAGTACTATAGAACTACCCTTCCATTCCAATATTTGTTCACCTAGAAATTGATTGTACTATTTGGGTAATCTTTCTAAGAAAGTCATTTAAGTCATCGATTGACGTCAGTAATTTGCAGGGTCACACGAGTAGCGAAAGACTGAGCTTGCTCATATTCTCATGCTTTAGACAAACCCAGGCTAGGAAGCTTCTACAATTGACAAAAGCATAATATGAATACAACCAATCCATGACAAGAATGATATCAAAGTCGGTCATCTCTGACTCTACTAAATCAGCTAAGGTGACTTTCTTGAGAATTGTGATTGGGAAGTTTCTATATACCCTCCATGCTAGGATTGACTCACCGATAGGATTAGAGACTGAGAAGGGTTCTAAGAGGATTTCAGGACTGACATAGAAGTTTATAGTAACATATGAGGTAATGAAGGATAATTTGTCCACTAGATCTAACAACACATTAACGTCAAGGTGATAGACTCGTAACATACCCATGACTACATCGGGGAGGTTCTGCTGATCCTGGTGTGATGAGAGTGCATGAAAATGGTTCTAGTGTTGTCCGCCACCGGGACTAGATGAGGCACCCTTTTGGGATGGGCGAGTTGTTGGAGCTTCTGAAGAGTTGAATTAGGTACGACCACTAACGTCACCCTATCTAGTTGATGGATAGTCTCTAAGTCTGTGACCGGGCTTACCATACCTAAAACAAGCATCCTTTCTAGCCAAACATTCTCCAGGGTGGTTTCTTCCACACCTTATGCAAGATGGGAAAGTGCGATCCTCCGGACCTTCTCCCTTTAGACTTAGAACCTAGTGTTCTACCCCTATGATCGTCTCTGGTCCTAGGTGATGGGATGCTATCCAATGAAGGCACTGGAGCTGATGACTTCTGATGGGACTGTGAGCAATTTCCACCACCTATTCTTTGCTAAGAGAATCCAAAGTTTCCTGTCCTGTCCCTTTTGGTCTCCCCTTCCTTCTCCTTAAAATTCTCTTCCTTAATTTGTTGAGAATGAATCATGAAGATATCCATATCCCCAACAAGCATAGTGGTCCTATACTCCTTGACCACTAATTCTAACACTTCTGACAAAAACTTACTCATTTGAGCCCTTGGCTCAACAACTATTTTTGGAGAATACTTAGACAGTTGGGTGAATTTAATGGCATAGCCCTCCTCTAACCTAGAGTTCTTGTTCAAATTAATAAACTCCTCAGCCTTCGCCTCCCCTAACTCACGTGGAAAGAACCTATCTAGGAAAGCTGTCATGAACTCATCCCAATCTACTAGAGCTGTACCTGCCTGACAACCTTTCTACCACTGTTTATACCATAAATGAGCTACCCCCTTCAAATAGTAAGATGCCAAGTCCGCACTCTCCTCTCCAGTGATAACCATGATCTAGGTGATCTTATGGAACTCATCAATGAAATCTTATGGATCCTCGTCCACCTTGGAACCATGAAACTCCAACGGGTTCATCCTTGTAAAGTCTCACACCTTGCCGCCGAAGTATTTCTATTAGGATTCATGGGTGCAGCTGCCCGCTGGTTTACCTGAGTGGTCTAAACATATCTATCTAAAAGCCTCTAAAATCTGATAAGTTTAAGGGACAGGTGCCTAACTAAATAAATATAAACTAAAAACTGAGGTAATAAGGAAAACAAGAAATAAAACTCTAGTCCTTGGATGATGAGGAATCACCATTCTCAGTTGATCAGAAGCTTGAATTATAGCTAATAGCGGGGCTGAGACTGAATGCCCAAACCTATATAATGAGAGGATATATCACATATTATGCGGTTAGTACGTTGAATATACTGAGTATGGGGAATAAGTAAAATATGACATTTAGGACATTATGCTAAAAATCATGATAATGCGATAGTTTAAAAAATTGAGGTTTATCATGAACTAAGATACAATGACCTAAGGTTTAAAGAATAACATAAAGCTGAGCATGTCTTAAATCATAAAACAAGTTTATATACTGATCAATGGGCCATGTACAAAATATTGTAAGATAATGTATAGTAAAACATGGAAGTGAGAGATTCTCAGAGTTGACATCTCCAAATGTGCATCATGGAGCCCAACCTGGAACTCTTGTCGGGAGGGTGTTCATACCTTTTCAAGGGTAAGAATCATGATGGCGTGAATTGACTCATGAGCTCATTTGGGCAAGGGAGACACTCTCAACTAGCGAGGACCCCTTCATACCTATGGTGGCACGTATTTCTGGGACTTGGGTTATCTGAATCCGTATCCTCTTGGTGTTAAATACTACTCCCAAAAACATACATAGGTTCCCATAATCATATTTGAACTCTGATGAGTTTTACATATACTAGTTTAAAAATCATGTAAATTACTAAGTTTCTTGAAGTATTAAACTAGTCATGCAAAACTGTGTTGATTCTACAGCCATGATACTTAGCATTGAAATTAATGAGAATTATACTTATTTTGAGAAAAACATGGTAAATTGAGTTTAGAGATACATAGGAGTTTTTGATGCGTCCAAAACGTACATGCAAGTGTACACGGTCTTCAATTAATGTAGAACGGTTAAGTACAGATATTGTACCCATACAGACTTGTTAGATTGTTCGTGCAATTTAAACTCTTATTCAATCTATTCAAAAATAAAGGAATGACTCATGGTAGATTGTTTATACTACTAACTAAACAAATTAAATACTTAATAAAATACCTAAATGGTTAGTTGGTTCTCAGATGATATAAAAGATCCAGGGTCTTGGTAATTTTGACAATTCGGCTGAAGTATCAAATTGTTGTACTTATTTGATTTTCTGAGTTACTAGTTACAGGTTGATATTACTTAATTGAGTATCGTGTCCGATAACTCTAAGACTACTTGACTATCCCTACACCTATATTGCTATTGTCGTAGGAAAATAGTGAAGTGCATGTAAAATTTCATCTGTATTAACTAAGCCAGGCTAATGGATATATTCCTATTCATATTAATGAATCGCTCCCCTTTCCCTATAAGATTCACAAAGAAGCCCTATTTCTTCTTATTTTCCTCACAAATTTCCTTTTCCAAGTTTAATTAATGATTCATGTATACTGCTTAAATATTTCGTCAAATAATCAAAAAATTCACATCAAGAAGAAATAAATAACTCAATGACAAAAAGCTTTAATAAATATAAGCAAATATCAAGATTAAACCTTCATGTTCATGTAAAAACCCTATAACTATATTGTTTAGCGACTCATGATTCCCAAAAGATTAACCAAATTCATGAGTTTAAATGAGAAAGATGATAAAAAGTTAGGAGAAGAAGTAACCCAAAGGAAATTCGTCGTGTTGTTGCTCTCCTCTCTAATTTTCTTCCAGAATAATGACTATTAAAAAACGTCTTAGGATTTTTTTATATAGTATATGTATAAAGACCCTCTTAGCCCTACTTAAATTCGGCTTTTAAACATAAGAAAATGGAATTCCAGATAGACCTAGCATGCCACTTCACCCAGTATGCAAAACATGGCTTGAACTTCTTCTGAAGTTTGGCTCCTGGTGCGCCACTTCAGCTATTACACCAACTTGTTGATCAAACATACTTTTAAAGTTCAGGTGTTGGTGCGCCACTTCTCACAATGCACCAAAGTGTTACAAAAATTTTTGGAGTTTCTTCCTCTCTGGCGCGCCACTTCTCCCAGATCGCCAAGGTGTTGATAAAAAATTCCTATGAAGTTTAGTTCTTGGCATGGCACGCCAGTTATCTCGCCAGAGTGTTAGAATTTTTCTTCTGAAGTTCATGGCCTAGCGCCACACCAGCCAATGCACCAACTTATGGACTACTATTTTTCTAACGTTTTGGCTCTGGTGCACCACGCCAGCCAATGCACTAGCTTGGTTTTGTCTAGAAACACCTCCAAAGTTGCTCTAAATATCCAAAAATTCTTTTATAGATATTTTCGGGTTGATTTCCTCCATATTCACCTATTAAGCAGCTACAAAGTCACAACATAGGGATACAAGCATAATCCATAGAAATGATACCCAAAGACTTGCACAAAAGTACTAAATTGAGAGGAATATAGAGGTTAAAAATATGTACTTTTGGCCTCTCATCACCACACCACACTTAGACCCTTGCTCTTCCTCGAGAAAGCAACTTAAACTCTATACATTATCCTTATATGGACTTATACCTATTAAATAGGTCTTCTCAGGCTACGATTAATATGACCACATAGAACATGCCTCAACTTTAAAAAAAAAGCTCAAGAATAACCTTTTAAGATGACCTAGCCTCAAGAACAAACTCAAGATCTGTGAATATTGGCTAATAAACATTTTTCACCTAATTAAGAAATCAAACATTTCACTTATCCTTTGTCAACCATGTGCCCTCACAAACAAGAGAGATGCCCACCTTTTTCTCACAAGAATATGAAAGAATCACATGTATGGGTGTATAAATAAAAAAATTCATGCTCACTCTCATAAAGAACTTCTCATGCACATATGATGAACCATAAGTTTTTCTTTAGTGTAAATACTCCACTACTATAAAAATGTCAAAGTTAGAATCAAGTAGGACTTAAATGATAGTAATGTAGGCTAAGGGACTGGTAAAAATTATTTGGCTAGAATAGTGACTAACCTCCTTAAGCAATTTAATACTTCACAACTTTTTTCAATATTTAGCTCACTCTTTGATCTTCTTACTTTACTCCTTATGCCTTTCCTTGATTAAATATTTATAACTTTGGTGACTAGTAGGGAGTTCTTAATAATATTTATTATTTTTAGCTTATTCATTCTCTTTTTGATTTCCCTACTGAGATCACATTCCTTGGTTTACATTTTTCACCTTTTATCTTTTCTTCTAACTTCCAAACTTTTAGCTTTCCCCTTTTTTCTCCACCTGTGCTCCTTTCATATAAATTTTTTTTTCAATTTTAAAGTGACTTAGGAGTCATTTGGATCAATTAAAGGTCAATAGAACAAAAGGGATTTAGCTTTTAACATGTCTACCAAAAGAATAGGCTAAAGACTCAACATGACTAACTAAGAATATCATGACTGGGTAGGTAATTCATAGGATAAAAGTAGGCTAATCAAAGAAACTCCTATATCATCTCCTAAATTCAACACTCTTCAATTCATTTAGCACACATTGGGAATGTTCTTGATATCAATATAAAATCATAGAATGTATGTAAATTATCTCACACACATGACACATATTCAATTCAAGACAGATTTATGTCGACCCTCAATTAGGAAAACAATAGAAAGAATTCCATATCAAACTGATAACATCATGCAAGAGTCTAGAAAATGAGCTTAGGTGTCTCAAAAGAGGTCATTCAGATTTTTCCACAACATGTTTTTCAACTTTCAAAATCAATGTTTGCAACTTTGGTCAAATTAGCACATAACCTGAGCACCTAGAATTCAAATGGGTTCCTAATGACTAACTTCCCTCAAGACAATCGCCAACCATCCATCATTAGGAAAAACCTTTTCTTCTCCTAAAAAAATTTAAAGCTACAATTAAAAATTAAAAATTTATCCGATTCAAAGGTCTTCCACTTTAAAAAATAATCAAAGCTATAAGAAAAACCAAAGGGTGGATGAGCCATGCTATTTTTTTGAAAAGTTTGAAAAAACTTGATGGCATACTGATGCGCAGATATTTGACGATGCATTTGATGCTTTTAACCACAAATAAATGCAATTTCTTAAGAAACTTTGGTTAGATTTGATCATTTTTGTGTGTACTTTATAGGAAAATAAACCAAGGGAAGAGATGATGTTAAACAGGCTGAAAAGATCACCTGACAACTTATCTAACGGGCCATAAAAAGTGTGACGATCCATCTTTCCCATCTCTAGGCTTAAATAGATCAATCATTTGAGACTGGGGCAAGTGACGATGACTTTGACGGGCCATATGATGGTCCGTCAACATTGTGATGGACCGTTATGCCCATTGTCAGGCCCAAATAGCAACTGGAAAAAAAAGGTGAAAATTGATAACCTAAATGATAGACCGTCAAGTTTGGCGTCACCAAGGTGCAGAATGGAGGACTCACTGAATAAGGAGTGACAGTCCAAGTGATGGACCATCACTTTGTCGATGGACCGTCAAGCTTACATCACAAATGAGCACAATGATGGACACACTGGATAAGGAGTGACGACCCAAGGATGGACCTTCACTTTATCGACGGAACATCAACTTGGGCATCACCTAAGAAGTGGGACTTCAATTTTCAGTGCAATTTTGAATTACCCTAGGTTATAAATAGAGGTTGCTAGGTTTTGTTTTTGGCATCAGACTTTTGTGAGAGAAGAATACTTTACTTGTACGTTACTTTTGAAAAGTTCTAGAAGAATCACTGTGAGTTATTGTAATTATCATCAAGGTTTCATATTTTCTTTGTAAGTTGAATCTTCTTTGATAAACATGATTGCTATTATGATATCAATGATCATGGGTGGTTAAATTTAATTACTAGGGTTGTGTGATTCATGATAGATTGACATAATTATTATGATTGATGTGTGGATTAGTTTAATGCAATTATGTGTATTATAAATTATTCCATTTTGAATGATGTATAATGGTTGAAAACGTTAGAACAAACCCTAGGTTGAACTTTCTTGAGTAAGAGGTATAAATCTGGATGAAAAGAATTGATAATAGGGATTCAAGGCGTTAACCCTTTATTGATGATTAATGTTGTAATAAGATTAATATGAACAAACATTAGTGCATGCCAAATTCCCGAAGTTGGGGTGAACCGTTAACTCCTTATAATCCCGAAATAGAGAGAACTTTGAAGAGAGCTATGAAAGCACAAGAGCATGAAGCAAAAAGGTTATAACACATTGCTAATGCTAAAGCTAGAGGAAACAATCAACACGCAGCTAACAATGAGAATGATGAATTTTTTAGGGATGAGTTGAATGAGCAAAATATTGAGAATGTAGCCCCTGGAAATCATCGCCAGCCCCAGAGATCTAGGGGATTACATCGGCAAGTAATTCCATTTGATTATGAAGAGGAAGATGATGTTAACTTGGATGGAGTTGGTGTTACTGGAGCCATAATCCCTCCACCACTAGCTCCAGGAGCAAAATTAAACTTCATAAGTACTATGATCCAATTTTTGAACTTGAAGGGCTTGTTCAGAGGAGTAGCCGGTGATGATCCTAACTTGCATCTGATGAATTTTGTGGGAATTTGCAAGTCATTTAAGTTGTCAAGGGTTAGTCAAAATGTTATTCGATTGAGTTTTTTCCGTTGTCACTATCAGGTGAGGCAATAATGTGGCTGAATGAGTTTCCACATGAATCAATCATGAATTGGAGAGAGCTAAAAGATGCTTTTTTGGAGAGATTCTTTCCATCTTCCAAAATGTTGTAGCTGAGAGATGAGATAAATAATTTCACGCAATACCCAGTGAGGCATTGCATGAGTTATGACTACGATTCAACAAAAAAATCAAGCAGTGCCCCAATCATAAACTATCTGATGAGCATTTGGTGGAAATTTTTTATAGGTCCCTAAATTCGGCAACCAAGCCAATTGCTGATACTGTGACTGGAGGGTCATTCATGTCCTAATCATACATTGAGGCGGCAGATATATTGGATAGAGTCACCAAGACTAACAGGGCTTAGAACATTAAAGGCTTTGAAGTTGCTGGTAACACCAATGCAGTTGGATCGAATACGAAACAATGCCGAAAGGAAGAAGAGAGAAATCAAGATATGGCTCATATGAAAACTCAATTGGAGCTAATTACTAAGAATTTTCTTATAGGTGGTGCGAAGAAAGTTAATGCTATGGGTAAGGCTATCAGACAAGAAGAGCATGGATTGGACTCTAAAGAAGAGGCTAAGTACCTACATAACATTGGGGGGTTTTCGGGCCAATGGAAAAGGAAACCAAGGTCAGAACTATCTGAAGGACAATTGTTGTGATAGAATCGGTTAAAGAGATCGACAATAGGGTAGCTGGAAGAACAAAGAAAGATACAACACTGCTCATAACAGAGTATATGTGCCTCCTGGAATCGTGAGCAAAACAACAATGATGCAGGAAGTTAAAAATGGAAGAAATGTTGGCCAAGGTATTGTAAAGGGTTGAATCCACTGACTCTGGAGTCAAAGAGATGAAGAGTGACCTCTCCAATATGATTCAACTTGTGGACTCACACTCCACGACCATTAAATAGCTGGAGATCCAAATAGGTTAAATGTATGCAACCCTTCATCAAAGGAAGAGTGGTGCCCTGCCAAGTGATACAGTGTAGAATCCGAGGAAGGATAGTCACTACATGGCCATTACAACAAGAAGTGGCAGGATGTTGGCTGAAAACACTCTCATTAGTGCAGAGCAAGCTGAAGAGTTAGCATTAGAAACAGAACTTGCAGTTGAAGATGAAGCGGAGCAGCTAAATCTGGCTAAGTCTCTAGAGCCAGTAATTGTGGAAAACAGTCAGAGAGATGAAGGTAAAGCAAAAGAAAAGGAGGTGGTGAAGCTGTTGACTCAAATTCCTAGACCCCCACCTCCATTCCATTAGAGGTTGAAAAAGTAGGTAGAAGATGGAAAATTCCACAAATTTATTTCCATGTTGCAGCAATTGTTAGTGAATATCCCATTAGTGGTGGCCCTTGAGCAGATGGCAAGTTATGCTAAGTTTATGAAGGACTTGGTCACAAAGAAGAGGGATGTCAGTTATGAGCCGACAAACAACATTCATCATTGCAGTGTGATCTCTTTTCATTTGTTGGTTTAGAAAAAAGGTCCTAGTGCATTCACAATTTGATTCACTATTGGCATAGTAAATTTGGCTAAAGCGCTATATGATTGGGGCAATTGCATAAACCTAATGCCACTGGCCTTATACAGACAGTTGGGCTTGGGAGCCCCCAAACCGACTACTATGAGGTTGTTAATAGTGGACCGGTCAGTTAAAAAACTTGTGGGTATTTTATATGATGTGCTAGTTAAGGTGGAGCACTTTATATTTCCTATGGATTTTGTTATCTTGGATTGTGAAGTATACTTTGAAGTCCCTATAATTTTAGAGAGGTCATTCTTAAGAACTGGACGAGCATTGGTGGATATGGAGAGTAGAGAGTTAAATTTCATACTGAACGATGAAGATGTAAGGTTCAATGTATGTAAATCTATGAAACAACCAAGAGATATGAATGTAGTCTCTGTGATCAATATTGTTGATGAAGGGGTATTTAAAATACCCAGTGAAGAGAAGTATATAGTCAAAACTCTAGCTGCAGTGCTGATGAATTTTGGGGATGACAACATCCAGGAACATGAAGAGATAGTGAATGCCTTAACAGGGATGGGGTATTATTCTTGTGCTTCGAAGCAGTTAGATATGGATTTGAAGAATAGACCAACTCCTCCAGCAAAACCCTCTATTGAAGAACCACCAGTGCTGGAGTTGAAAGCATTACCCAGTCATTTGCGTTATGTTTTCTTGGAAGATAATAAAACATTCCCACTCATTGTGGCAGTTGATTTATTAGAATGGAAGGTTGAAGCTCTAATTTTTGTATTACAAGGTACAAGAGAGCGATTGGGTGGAAAATTGCTGACATTATAGGGATCCCTCCAGGATTATGCACGCACAGAATTCAGTTGAGTAGAGAGCACAGCACAAACTCAATCCACCAATGCAAGAAGTGTGAAGAAGGAGATAATTAAATGGTTGGATGCAGGTGACATATACCTAATCTCTAACAGTAAATGGGTGAGTCTGGTGTAATATATCCCCAAAAAGGGAGGTAAGACTGTAGTGTCTAATTAGCAGGAAAAGTGATTCCATTGAGACCCATCGCGGGTTGTTGTGTCTCTATGGACTACCAAATATTGAACACCTAGACACTCAAAGATCACTTTCCAATGTCATTTATGGATCAGGTAGAGGTCGGTATTTCTTCCAAGATGGTTATTCGGGATATAACCAAATATCAGTTGCACCTGAGGAACAAGAGAAGACTACATTTAATTATCCTTATGGGACATTTTCTTTCAGATGTATTCCATTTGGATTATACAATGCACCTGCAATACCCTACAAGTGTATCATGTCAATTGTTTCTAATATGGTGGAAGACACCTTGGAGGTTTTTATGGATAACTTTTTAGTTGAAGGTGCCACTTTTAAAGACTGCTTAGCCAATCTTTGTAAGGCTTTAGAGTGATGTGAAGAAGAGAATCTTATGTTGAATTGGGAGAAATGTCATTTCATTGTGAAAGAAGGCATTGTTATAGTTCACAAGATATTAGAAAAGGGCATAGAAGGGGATTGAGTGAAGATTGAGGTGATTGAGAAGTTGCCTCCCCAAATCTCAGTGAAGGGAGTAAGAAGCTTTCTGTGTCATTGATCTTGGGCATATTTACATGCCCAAATACTATTTTATACCCATGTTTTACCGACGTTTGTACCTTAATTTAAGAATAATCTCATATATTTTGTGTAATTTGTGGACATGGACTAACAAATATGATTAACTCTCTTTGTAGGTTGAAATAGCCAATGTATGGAGCTCAAAGTGAAAATAATGGTCCTAATCTTGAAGATGAATGCTAAGGGACGAATTATGGATGGTAAGACAAGCTAAAAAGGATAGTTGGAGTCAACTCCGTACCACAGAGAAGTATTGGGGAGTTCAACAACGTGCCATGGAGAAAAAAATTAATTTATATGAGCATCGGCTGCAAAACAGTGAGCATCCGCAACATCAGAGTGTCACAGAGGCAAATCTCCGCGATAGGCAGCGTGTCACAGAGGCAAATCTCCGCGATGCGTAGCATGGCACGGAGTTGTTTCACCGCAAGCCAAATTTTGCATTTTCCCAACTTATTATATATTGAACCTTTAGCTTCTAATTTCATTGTTACGAAATTTTTTGGGAAGAACTGAAAGGAGCAAAGGGAGAATGAAGGAAACTCTACCAAGGGTTCAAAAACTTTCATTCTCTTTTACCATTTTTATAAGTACTTTACTTTAAACATGTTTTTAAGTAATTGTATGAATATGAGTGGCTAAAACCCTTC
>JACEIK010010030.1:28755-44071 GCA_018107945.1 Datura stramonium | reverse complement strand
AGTGGTACTGACGCCCGTTTGGGGCGCTGCATTACTTGCCTGCAGGTACCTATAGACGAGGAGCCGACCCCTCGTGATCCTAGCCAGCACAGAGTCATCAACTCCTGTCATCCGGAGCTTGATATTCAGAGTTTTATACTATTTTTCCTTTGTTGTATAGTACGAGTAGGTCGGGGCCCTGTCCCGACCATCTTATCAATATTCTTAGAGGCTTGCAGACTGTATATATTTCCCTTTGGTTAGTTGTGCCGGTCGTGTGAGGCCATGCGTATGTTTAGTTGTTTATGTTGGCCGTGTCGGGCCTTATCCAGTTAGTAGTTGGTGACCTTGCCGGTCGCAGAGTAGTTTAGCTTCTGATGCAGTTCTCAGTGAAAACTAGTCAGCATGGTGGCCTTGTTGGCCCGCATAGGTTCCCTTATATTGATTCCCCTTGGAAACCTTGAAATTCTCCTCAATTTCCTCCCCTCAAGCCTTCAACCTTGCATGCATGAAGAAATGGCCTAAAATGGGTTTTTCTCATCGTAAAACCCTCTATTACGAGCTTAAAACGATGTAGTATAGGCCCTTAGAACTTAGAAATTATGGAAAAGCCCTTACTGGAATCACTGAAAATAACTGTTAGGGGGTCCTAACGGACGACCTAACGACTCGTTAATAGGGAACACGATTCGTTGGTTCACCCGTCAAGTACACTACCTCGTCAGTCATGAAAACTCAACTGGATTGGTAACGGCCCACTTAACGGGTCGTTAGGACTGGGGACAACTCGTTAGGTGCCATCCGTCAAGTACACTGGATAAGCTTCACCATCTTTCTCTAAGACTTCTCCACGACTAACATGACGACTCCTGGTGACTGACCATGATTCGTTACATCGCCCGTGAAGACCTCGGTTCCTCCATCATCCCAGGCCTTCCCCACGAGTCACTTGATGAATCATTTGGCCTCTTCACGAGTCGTTAAGTGACCCGTTCTGCAACTGTTGCAACATTTTTTTCCAATTTTTCCCCTGATTCACTTCCGGGTCCGATTCCTAAATTCTTGGGGTATAACAGCTTCACACACATGAAAAAGACTCTACTTAACGCGACTTTCAGACACCCTAGGACACTTTAAAATCTATGGCTCTGATACCAAGTTTGTCACGACCCAGACGTAGACCCGAATCGCAACATGAGACAAGGAAACCCTAGAGCCCCAAGTCGACCCATGGCATAAGCATACGTCTAACTTCATTCACTTTAAGCGGAAGGCTGAACATAAGGCATAGCGGAAACATAAGCATAACATAACATATCATAATGTAAGATATCTCCAGACATACACGCAAGATGAGTACTACATACTGTCTGAAAGCCTCTACTGTATAAGATGGGTTGATAGGACAACACCGCCAACTAACTCGGCCAAGTACTGAAACAAAAACTAATAAGGTCTGGGATGGTCTAAAGATGAGGATGAGCCTGAGAGATGAGTCCTGTATCATGAAATGATATAACATAGAAAGTCTGCGGTCAGTACGTGGAATGTACCAAGTATGTAAGGTAAGTATAACAGACATTAAAAATATGTAAAACTCATGGAACATCATAGGAGTAGGACATCATGCTCATATCATAAATATCGTAACATAACATAACATAAGGCTCAAGGTTTTCGAAGCATTTATAGTACATTCATAATCATAAGCATGAGAGTAAAGTATATTGAACATAACATGAGCCAACATACGTAATCATAAACATGCATAAATCATAAGGAACAGTGGGAGATTCTCTTAACCGACATACCCAATATGAGCACACATGAAGCCCGACTTGTGACCCTAGTCGGGAGGATGTCTGTACCTTGCCAAGGATAGGACCATAAAAGTGTGATAGCACTATGAAAAGGACCATTTGGGCTGGGAACAGTCGCATAAGAGGTCCCAACATACCCACAGTGGCACGTAGTGTATGAGATCGGGGCAAAACCTAGGTCCCAAACCTACTTGGTGTTCTATACTACTCCCAAAACATATATAATGCTCATAGTATATTATGAATGAATTCATGGGCTAGTTAAATCATGATAATCATAACTATATTTGTACATACGTGAACTAGCTCTGACATAAGGCCCGTGAGTCGGTCAAAAATATAATTCATGAATCATAGGTTTCATGCATACTTGTAGATCATACATATAACTTTCATATCATCAAATCATGATGGGTAATTGGATAAATCCATATTTAAAATAATAAATCATGTTGGACTTGTAAATATCATCAATTGAAGAGAAGATCATGAATCGATTCATCATGGATCATGCTTAAATAGGCTTAGCTTAGTAGAAATTGAAATCAATAATTTTATAAGAAAAATAGTTGTAAAATCAAATCAAAATTCATAAAATATAATGTAATTCGCCAATCATAATAACCCATTAGATTTCCACAAGAGTTGAATTAAAACCCTAGGAAATTTTTGAGAGATTTTTCATAAATTAATAGGGAATGGGCATGGGTATGAACGGAAACACCCATTCGTAACCCTACATGCCTGATGGAGGCTGAATCTTACTTTCCCTTGAATGCCCAAAAGAAGGTTGAAAGAGATTGAAGATTTTTAGCTTGATCACCCTATCAAATCTCTTCTCTTTGCATGCATGGATGGAAAATGCGTAATATGAACTTAACCCCATAAAAGGAAATTATTCATACCCCAAAACGTCATAGTTTAGTCATTAGAAACATAGGAATTACGAAAAGGCCCTTACTAAATTCGCAAAAAATAACTGCTAGGTAGCCCCAATGGACGACCTGATGAGTCATTGCTAAAGTGCACGACTCGTTACTTCGCTCGTTAAGTGCACTGCCTCATCTATTCTCTTGGGCTCATAACGGGTCATTTCACGACTTTTTATGGGTGACCACGACTCTATTCACCATTCATGAAGTACACTATTTTGACTTTGAACAATCTTCTCCAGGCTTGCCAAAAACTCACCCCATGAATCGTGGGTCCTGACCACGAGTTGTGGTCTCGCTCGTGGAGTCTCAACTCTTCCAGGACTCCTCTCAAAACACATAAATTCCCCACGAGTCTCCTGACGACTTGTGGGATGTCCTCATGAGTCGTCTCATGACTCATCCTGAGTCTGCAGCGACAATTTTCACATTTTCCCTATTCCAAATCCCGGGTCTGATCTATGGGCTCTTGAGGTATAACAATGACAAACCCCCTTTCGTGTAGAAATTCCTTCACAACCTTTTCATTTTATCGGAATCAACAATGATCATTCATGAAGAGAATGTAGTCACTGGTGCAGATGCTACTGCTAAAGAAAGCCATAATGATAAACCTGCATTTATAAGAAACATTAGAAGAGGGACTAAATGACTAGGAGAGTGGAGAATGGGAGAAAATAAAATCAAGATTCAAGGGGAAGCCATTGCCTAGGAAGACCTCTACAGCAGACTTGTGTTCACCGCAATGAGTTCTCCATAGCGGCGATCATTGTTCTACTGTAGCAGACATCATCTTCCCAAGACGTCTGAAACCCATCAATAGAGGTTGAAATTTCAACCTCCATATTCCTTCAAATAAACTACATATCGGGCAAAGGAATAACTCGCTGAGGTGTTGTGAGTTTACAACACTTTCGATGCCTAAAACTGAGGAAATAAGCATGGACTTAGGTGTGTTTATATGGATATGAGGCACTATTACTTTGTTTTCAGGGAAAATAGATGTTGGAGTTGAATTATGGAAAAGATGGAGAAAATTGCAGAAAAATGGCTAAGAGCAGACCTCAGTACGAGCCGTACTGATAATCATGGAAAAGTCCAGGAAAAAAGTATTAAGGCAAAGGCAACTTACGGCTCATGGTATTAGTCGTAACATCCTAGTACGAGTCGGACCATGGCAGTCGTAGAAAATTTCAGAAGATGCTTCACATGTTAAGTCTCCCGGTACGGGTAGCAACCGCGAATCATGAGATCTACCTAAGACTCGTACCAAGGAGCCAATGAAAATTTCAAAAGAAGTGAAGACTAGTAGGTCTCAAGGTACGAGAAGTAGTCACGGATCGTAGAACCGAGGTACAAGTCGTACCAAGCCATTCGTGATAAAGTTAAGAAGATTACTAGAATTATCAGCATTAAACCACAACTAATTATACAAATCATAGGTTAATGGTACAAGTCATACCAGTTCACAACACATAGTCAGATTTAGCAGATGCCAACCAATGTACAAGTCAAGGTACAACCCATACAATTTTGTTACGGGTCATAGGTGAAGTCGATGGCAGTTATAGTAGTTTCCTTGTTTACTTAGGAAAAAGTTCTAAATATTTGTATAAATTCTAGGTTATTTCCAGTACGAATAAGTTAGGAAAGCACACGACATACATTAAGGAAAATTGTTGTTAGCTTTCTATTCAAGTCTTGGATATTTTCTTGCTTTGATTTTCTTCATTGTTCTTGAATAATTCTTCATAAATTATTGCAAAAACCAAGTGGGTTTTCTTCCAATCACCTTTGTAAGTATTAAATTATGTGTTTTTCTATGAATGGTTATAATTCTCTTACAATCATGAGAGGCTAAAACCTCCACAACTAGGGCTGTGGAAACCATGGTGAATTAACAAATTAGGGTTACACAAACTGATTCTAAACCAATCTAAACACTTGTATTGTATTATCTTCATCTTTAATATTTCTTAATGGAGCACAGCGTTAGGACTTGCCAAATTCTTTACTTTCTTGAACCTAGAGAAGTAGAGATTAGGAAAAGAGAATTACAATAAAGCCTTGATCTTTATGGGTCATTGTAGTACTTGAGCTACAATTGCGAGATAGTTAATTTGGGACAAATTTATAACGGTTGAAGTGAAATCTCTTATGAGAACTCACCCGGTGATTGAATATAGTCATCCGATAAGGACGAACTAGTCGTTTGGATGAACCCTAGTTATCAAGTTCTACAAGTAAGCATTGTGATAGATCACAAGTGTAAAACCCGAGGTAGTTATAAAACCAAGGGGAACACTTACCCTAGTTAATTGCATAATATATATAAACAATAATCAATTGTCAATATTGACATATAAAAACCCCATTTTTTGGAGATAACACACTTAAAAGCTTAAATACTAGTGTTATTCTATATCTTGACCATATTCCCTATGAGATCGACCCTAACCTTTGTTGGATTCTTTATTGACAACGTCTGCTTCATAATTTATTAGGAGTGTGAGTTTTACTGTAATCAAAAAGTGGCATCATTGCCGGAGAATACGACTTAGGATTAGAGTAATTGTTGTGTTTAACTTTTAGTTATTATTTCCTCATTTACATTTTATTTTTATTTTTGACACCCATAGGTTGTATATTATGAATGTCAAGTACTAAACTGAGTGGAAACCCCCTGGTTCCTCTTGATCTTAATTAGAGCGAACTCTGCGGAGAATGGAAAACCCTGAGTAGAGAGAGGCTCGTATTGCTAAAGAAGCTCAGCAAGCTGCACTACAGGAAGCCGGGGATGCTTGGGAGAAAGTCGTGAATGCTGGGTGCCATGGAAGGAGAAATAGAGGCCAGAGATATGCTCCTCAATTTTATGATGAGAATGAACCGGATATTGATGATGTCGGGTCAACTGGAGTCATCGTACCACCACCTTTGCCTGCTAGGGCAAAGTTTGACATCACTAGTACCATGATACAATTGTTAAATATGAAAGTGGTTTTTAGTGGTCATGAAGCTGACGATGCTAACCCGAACTTGATGAATTTTGTCAGGAGATTTAAGGCGTACAGGTTACCTGGTGTAAGCCAGGATGCAATTAGGTTGCGACTCTTCCCATTCTCTCTCTCTAGAGAGGCCACTTTATGATTATTGGAGTTTCCCAATGACTCCATTAACAATTGGAGGGAGCTTAAACAAGCTTTACTAGAAAGGTTCTTCCAACCCTCCAGGATTCTATAGCTAAAGGACGAAATTTATAACTTTCGACAATTGAAGATTAAGGCACTGCATGAGACATGGTTGAGATTTAAGAAGAAACTGACCAAGTGCCCGAACCATAAAATTCCAGATGACAGTTTGTTAAATTTTTTTTACAAGTCCTTAAATAGCAGCACAAAAGTTGTAGCAGATATAGTGGTGAGAGGAGCGTTGATGAGTCACCCGTGGGAACAAGCTGCCATTATTTTGGACAGAGTGACTAAGACGAATAGGGCCTGACACACCAGGGAAACAAAAGTAACTGCAGGTACGTATGTTGTTGGTATGTCTGTGGATCAATGCAGAAAGGATGAGGAGCATGATCAGGAACTTGCTTATATTCGGACATCATTAGACTACTCATAAAGTATATTATGGGCGCTGGTTCTAGAAATGTAAACACAGTGGGAGCTTAGGGTAGGAACTGGGGTAGGAGCATTCAAATTTCGAGGAGGAGGCAAACTTCTTGGATAACCAGGTAGGGGGTTTTCAGGAAAACGCCCAAGGGTCTGGACAAGACACTTAGCACCAAGGTTATGTAAATCAAGATCAGAATCAGTAACGAGACAACTACAACCGAAATGGGTATAGGGATAAGAGCTGAGGTCATGAGAAAGAGGGAGAATGGAGAAAGAACGATGGATATTTCAACGATCGCATAGGTTTGTATGTTCCTCCTAATGCACGAGAGGGTGAGACTGGACCCTCAAGATTGGAGAACATGATTATTGAAATGCTCAAGAAGGTAAAGTCCACCGATGATCAGTTGATGGAGATCTGTGGGGACATATCGGGTATGAACCAGAAAGTTGAATCGCATGCCATAGCGATCAAATAGATTGAGCAGCAGCTTGTTCAGATGTAAACCTCCCTATACCAAAGGCAGAAGGGAACATTTCCTAGAAACACAATGCAAAATCCAAAGAATTATAGTCACTGTATGGCTATGAAGACTAGGGGTGGAAAGACCACAGTTGATCCCCCTCTACCGGTTGTAGTTGAGATGGAAAGCCGAAAGGAGACTGAGCTTGGTGAGGAAGATGAGTTTGTTGAGCACGAGCTCACGGGTGAAGCTCAGTTGATAGATACTCCAGTTGATGCGAAGGATTCCGAAGCTGATAATGGTAAGAAGCAAGGGGTCACACAAATTTGTAAGGCTATCCCTCAACCACCGCCACCGTTCCTCTAAAGGATGAAGAAAAAGGCGAAAGATGGTCAGTTCCAAAAATTTCTCTCTATGCTTAAATAGTTATCTATTAACATACCATTGGTCGAGGTATTGGAGCAAATGCCTTGATATTCCATGTTCATGAAGGACCTTGTGACTAATAAGAGGTCCATGAACTATGAGCCGGTAGGTAACTTGTATCATTTAGTGCCATAGCTTCACGGGTCCTTTCTCAAAAGAAGGAGGATCCAGGTGCCTTCACCATTCCTTGTATGATTGTTGATTTTGAGTTTGCAAAGGCACTTTGTGACTTAGGAGCAATCATCAACTTGATATCGTTAGTTGTATTCAAGAAGCTGGGCTTGGGAGCCCCACTCCATTGTTAATGCGACTGTTTATGGTAGACCGCACAGTAAAAAAGCTAGTGGGGTTACTAGTGGATGTGCTTGTCACGGAGGACCATTTCATCTTCCTAGCGGACTTCATAATCCTAGATTGCGAGGTTTATTTTGAAATCCCCATTATCTTTGGGTGACCATTCCTGGCCACTAGGAGATCCTTGGTGAATGTTGAAGTTGGCCAACTGAAATTCAGGCTAAACAAAGAGGAGGTCACTTTTAACATTTGTCGGTCAATGAAGCAGCCCAATGAGTTTAGGGTTGTCTCAGCAATCGATGATGATTCTGAGTTTCTTGATGAATTTTGAGTAGTGAAGAGACTTGCGTCGTGCCATGATGTTAAATTAGGCTCTTCTTGGGAGGCAACCCAAGTATCTTAACCTTTTATGTGTTTAGTTTGCAGGTGAAACAAAAACTGGTGGGCAAAAAATTGCAGACTAGACCAGTGCTATGAGTCTCAGTACGACTCGTAAGAGCTTTTTACGGGTCGTGTAGCAGTCGTGGTAAAAAGTGAAAGCCAGAATTCATGTTATGGTTGGTTATTACGACTCATACCTTGATTGTATGGGTTATAATACTCACTATAAAGATGAATTGTGCTAAGTGCAAAATTTCAGAGACATTGACTTACGAGGCAATGTACGAATCGTACCTTTGTGGTACGAGTCATAACATGCACTCGTAGGTCCCCAGGTAAGTTTCCTAAGTATTCTGCTACGAGTCTAAGGGATGATTCGTATGTCCTACCTATGACTCATGGTATGAGCTGTGACAGGCTAAATTAATTAGCTTGACCTGACTCGACCCGGATTCCCATAATTCCGCCCTAACCTATTTAAATCAAAACTCTTCTAAATTTAACTCCCATACGAACATACACTTTGAATCCAAGAGTCTCACCCACGATTCTCACACCCATAACTCAAAATTCTAAGTAATTCAAGCTTGAATTCATGCAAGATTCCATCTGCACAACTGCAATTCCTACCCTAATCACTGAAACAAGCAAGAAGTCGAGCAAACCCTTGAAAATTCAAGTAAGTAAACATGTTCGATTTACAATAATCTTTCTCTATATGAACTGATAGAACTCAGTGATTCCTTAAACTCACCGAAAATGGGTTGAGGAAGATTATCATTAGGGTGTTATGATATGATTCTATTGAATAGGTAGGAATTTGAAATGCCAAACACTAAACTTGATTACTGAAAATGGGTTATCGAATGTGCTATATGTTGAGGGTACACTAGGTAGATGTAAATAATGGAAATTTATGGTATAAAATGGGGAAGTCTGAGTACCCATATTAAACAAAACAATTGCCTAAATAACTAAACTAATCAAGGTAAGGACAGGCTTCACAAGCCTTCTTATGACTCATGGTTTCATACTACGACTCGTAGGAAGGCTCATTGGGACTGTCCTAAGCTTGTTGTGACTATCCTAAGCCAGTTATGACTGAAGCTGATGGTACAAAAGATGGCATGACCAATAGTATTCTACTATGAGTCATACCATGTAATCACACCACAAATCTGAAAGGGTCAAAGTTCAAAAGAAATGGTACAATCCTTACTACGACTCGTAAAAACAAATCACGATTTGTAACACGAGTCATAGAAAAATGCAAAAGAACACAGTTTAGAGGAACCCCTCAGTATGACTCTTAGTATGAACCGTACCATCATAGCACGGGTCATAACTTGGAGTCGTGACAAGATCATCATGAAATACAAGTCTTAGTACGAGTTGTACCACCATGGTACGACCCATACTGTAGAATTATAGAAAACTTCAGAGGGTATTTTTCTTGCTTTCTTTTTCTCAGATCCTGCATACTAGCCTTTTCCTGTAGAGGTATAATGATACTAAAAAGAATATCAAAGAAGAAGCCCAAGACAAGCAGGCTAGAGCTGAGATAGCTGCTAGGAGGATATTGAGAGATGAGCCCTCTAACTCTGATCAAGCAGGCAGCTCCCCTACTGGTTCAGTGGAAGAGTACTAAGTTAAGACTTCTAATATTGATGAGCCATGGACCACTAGGGCTCAAGCCAAGGTACAGGAGGGAAGCTACTTTTGCCGCTCTGGCCACTGCTCCCCAATCTGAAGAGGAAGCAGAAGAATAGGTTCAAGAGTCAGGGAGTGGCTCTAATGAGGAAGAAGGGTCTGAGGAGGCCCAATCCATATATGAGGGCAATGAGGCCACAGAGGAAGAAGGTGACCAAAATCTGCCTCAGGAGAACTGTAGCATTAGATAGAGAGTACCCTGTGCTCAATAGATATACGAGCAAGGTCATTCTCTCACCTTTAAGAACAATCTGAGGTGGAGCATACCGAAAGAACCATGGCTCCTAACCAGTGCCTTGAATGAGGTAGAGGAAATAAAGTGGATATTTGGTTTCTACTAATTTGACTAGATGGATAGAACTCCAAATATGTATAGTCCTGCAATTGTTCAAGAGTTCTACACCAATTATTTAGCCACGATGGATAAAAATGCAAAAGGAGGGCAAAAATTAGGAGAATATCCCAAGATCAAGAGCGTGGTAGTGTGAGGTTTCACGATTGATATCTCTGAGCGTGTTATTTCTTGGGTAGTATGTGGGCCACAATTAAGAGGTTTAGACATGATAGTTGAGTTTGATTATAGAATGGATTCCCTGAAAAGGGTAACACAACTGGGTTATGAGGAGAGGCAGACCCAAATTAAATAGCGTTCTAGCGAATGACAAGGAGGACATGGACTGGGTAGCTAGTGGAAAGCAGGTCAGCAAAGCCTCACTGAAATTCATAGCGAAGGCCTGTTGGACACTAGTTTGCCATCGATTGGCATTGATGGTTAATGACAACACCCTCAATGTAGATAGAGCAGCCTTAGTGGCATGTATCTCTAGATACACCATTTATATTCTAAGGGTCATCGCAGAGGAGATCCGAGATCAGGCTTTAGGATTGAGCACTACCATCGCATTCCCGAGTCGTGTGTTCAAATTATGTGTAGAAGCATGCCTTAAGGCAAAAATGGAGATTGATACTATGATTGGAGGCCAAAGGACGACAGATGCAGGTCTAATTTGAGTTGAGATGAACCTGATGAGTCGGGTTAGACTTACTACCGTATTCCCAGTACCACGAATATCCAGGGGTGAGCATATTGATGCCCCCACCTCAGTGGAGTAGGATGAGATGCTAGTTACAGAGGTCGGACACACAGAGGCAGCTCCTAGTACTTCATCTGCATTTCCAAACTAGACCCCAAATTGGTATATATTAGTTCAACATGGGTTCCTCCAGAAGATGGCTAAAAGGTTGATAGTGACTGATAGAAAGGTTCAATTTATGATGGAGAATGTCAAGCCTTAGGTAAAGGCGAAGATTGAGGAGGCTGTGAGGGTGCATGGACAGATAGATAGCTTTGAGCGCCACTTCAATGAATGCCTAGTTGAGCAGCTAGACATAGGCAACCTTAAGGAGGAGTTGGGGGCTCTTTGGAGCCAAGTGACCGAGTTATTGTCTAGACAACTGGTGATTCTAGCAGCCCCACTCTTCCGGACTTAGATGTGGAGCTAGATTAGTAGTCATATTGGGTCCCATCTATGGCTAGTAGAGGAAAGGGTAAGAAGAGGGTCTCGAAGGAGGTTGGAGATAAGCTCTCAAAGAAGAGGAAAAATAAGGAGAAGAAGGAGAGTAAATGGGTGAGATTGGAGAGCCTGCGAACTCATGACGCATATATGCCAGAGTTGCAGGAGTGAGGTAGAGGAGCGGGGAGCTCCACCACTACCCAGAGAGTGCTTGTGGGTTGCGAGGACCCTTTGGGGGAGCCACATTCATCCAGATTAAAGGCTGGGGTCATTGAGGCGACTGCTACTATGGAGGGGGTAACCAATCCCCCAATTGACATCCTATTGAGTATGCCGGCCACTACTAGTGCCACTATTTTAGTGGAGGTACCACCTCCACAGGATGATAGGAGTGCTAGTGCGCCACAGGTATGTCTCTTTCCCTTGTTCTTACATTCTATGCTTCAGGGACAAAGCTTGTTTTTCAAAAGAGGGGGGGTGTACTTGTAGTTTTTGGGTATCTTGTTCATCTAAGGGTTTTTCTTATCGTGTTTCTTTTCTCTTGGACATGTTTTCTAGTAGTACCGACATGTTTAGGTTGTTTTTGTTATTCGTTTAATTAGAAGTAGCTTAGGATTAATATACAACCAATAAATGCACTAGTTTGATGTTTTTGAAAAAAATTGACCCTGTTTAAAATTTTTTATGTTAGCTATGTAGTTAATTGCAATTTCATGACTTCTATGGATCTTTATGGAATTTATATTATTAGTATGTGTATTTGTAGCTTAGCCATGCATGAACTGGATAGGTTGATTTAATGCAAACTGGTACCATGAGTGAGGGAAGACTCATACTTAGTTCAATACTACGTTGAGGATCTAAAACTTGCCTGGTTGGTCTTTACATATGTTATAGGATAGTTGGTTAGGAAATGATCATAGGCCATTTTTGATTTTATCCACTTTAGCTTAAATTACCCTATCAAATAAAATGAATCCCTTGATCTCGATTATGAGCCTAATATTGACCATTTTTCTTTGATTAATCCTTCATCTTTTCTATTGTTTATAATAAACCTGTTTTGTCCCTAGTCCCTCCTTGGAAATTGTGAACCTCAAGTCAGGAAAAATACTTAAGTTGACGGTGGCTATAGTAGGGGTGCGTAGATTGTGGGGAGGTGGAAAAGAAAAAAAAAGTTAAAGAAAAGAGAGGTGTGGTGTGAAAAGAAAATAAACAAAAAGAGTTGAGAAATAAAAATGAAAAGAAAATAAAATAAAAGAGAAAAATAAATGAAAAAGATGAGAAAAACACGTCACACTCACATACTGCATTTAAACGAAAAAAGGGGAGGAAAAGTTGAAAAAGTAAAAAATGGGGTAAAAATTAAAAAGTGAATCCATGAGTATGTAGTGCCAAGGAGGGTTTATTACTAAATTCCATATCTACCATACCTAGCATGAAGCCTATGTTTCATGCCGAACAAAGTCTTATAATGATCCTAGCTTAACTGTCAGAAGAGCCAAAGTAGAGAAAATAAGGGAAAACTTATGGTATCTGATGTGCAGTATTTGAAACTTCTTTGTGAGAGTGATAGTCTCATTTGTTTTTGTCCCAAATTTCATAATTTTATATATCTATTAGTGTTGGGGACTTCATTGCTGTGAAGGTACTTGGTTTGTGTTATATTTTACCAATTATTTGTGTGAATAGCATTGGTGACATCTTGATTCTATGCTTATAGTTGGATTCTATATCTTGATCCCTATATGTCATTGGTAGTGGTTATATGTGTGCATAGCTGACTTAGTTCAAACGGAAAATGGGTCAATAGCTAATTGTGCTTTATAGCGCAAATTTTGTTGTGTTGGCTGTAGGTATTCTAAGTTTACTTTCTAGTTAAGCGTCATTTTTAGTTTTGTTTTCTTTTCTTGAGGACATGCAAAAGTTTTAAGTTGAGAGTCTTGATGTACTGTGAGTTTACAGCACTTTCGACGCCTAAAATTGAGGAAATAAGCATGGACTTAGGTGTGTTTATATGGATATGAGGCACTTTTACTTTGTTTTCAGGTAAAATAGATGTTGGAGTTGAATTGCACAAAATATGGAGAAAATTGCAAAAAAGTGGCTAAGTGCGGACCACAGTATGAGCCGTACCGATAGTCATGGAAAAGTCCAGGCCAAAAGTGTTGAGGCAAAGGCAACTTGCGGCTTATGGTACGAGCTGTACCGTGGCAGTCGTAGAAAACTTCAGAAGATGTTGCACAGGTGAAGAGTCTTGGTACAGGTAGCAACCATGAATTGTGAGATTTACCTAAGACCCGTACCAAGGAGCCGTGAAAAAGTTCAGAAGAAGTGAAGGCAGGAGTCAAGGTACGAGAAGGAGTCATGGGTCGTAGAACTTAGGTATGAGTCGTACCAAGCTATTTGTGATAAAGTTAAAAAGATTGCCAGAATTCTCAATATTAAACCGCGACAGATTGTACAACTTGTAGGTTCATGGTACGAGTCGTACCAGTCCACTACACTCAGCTAGATTCAGCAGATGCCAGCCAAAGTACGAGTCAAGGTATGACCCGTACAATCTTGTTACTGGTCGTAGGTGAAGTCGGCACCAGTTTTAGTAGTTTCCCTATTTACTTAGGAAAATATTCTAAATATTTGTATAAATACTTTTTAGTTTATTTCCAGTATGAAGAAGTTGGGAAAACACACAAAATACATTGAGGAAAATTGTTGTTAGCTTTCAATTCAAGTCTTGGATATTTTGTTGCTTTGATTTTCTTCATTGTTCTTGAATAATTTTTCATAAATTCTTGTGATAATAAAGTGGGTTTTATTCCAATAATCTTTGTAAGTATTAACTTATGTGTTTTTCTATGAATGTTTATAATTCTCTTGCAATCATGAGAGGCTAAAACCTCTACAACTAGGGTTGTGGGAATCATGGTGAATTAACAAACTAGGGTTGCACAAAGCGATTGTAAACCAATTCTAAACACTTGTATTGTATACTCTTCATCTTTAATATTTCTTAACAGAGTGCAAACGTTAGTTCTTCCCCGAATTCTTTACTTACTTGAACCTAGAGAAGTAGAAATTAGGAAAAGAGAAATGCAACGAAGGCTTGATCTTTATGAGTCATTTTATGACTTGAGCTGCGGTCGCAGGATGGCTAATTTGGGACAAATTGATAACGATTGAAGTGAAATTGCTCATGAGACCTCACCCGGTGATTGAGTATAGTCATCCACTAGGTATGGACCAGTCATTTGGATGAACTCTAGTTATCAAGTTCTTCAAGTAAGCATTGGGAAAGATCACAAGTGTAAAACCCAAAGTAGTTATGAACCATAGGAACACTTACCCTAGTTAAATGCATAATCTTGATAAACACCAATCAATTCTCGATATTGTCATATAATTTCTTTTATAAAACCCCTTTTTTGGAGATAACACACTTAAAAGCTTAAATACTAGCGTTACTCTATATCTTTACCATATTCCCCATGGGATCGACCCCAACCTTTGTTGGGTTCTTTATTGACAACGTCGATTTCATACTTTATTAGGAGTGTGAGTTTGAGCGTTAATACTTGCCCAAGCCCTAATAACCATTATCCACCCCAATAGTAATGGATTCAAGCCCAAAAGTTTTGAAGGGATTAAACCACCACCCTACCCAAATGCCCTAATTTTCGACCCCACAACCACATAAAATTGACCAAAAACCCGCAGAAATAGTAGTGATCATTTGAGAATGTAAATTCTTCTTGCATGTTTCGACAATCTAGCCTATGAACTAGAAAAAGTAACCTAAGAAATCGAGGGGAAATCACCGCTGGAATTGATAGCATTTGCACAAAAGTGAAGTGAAAAGTTAAGAATGAATTCAAAACCATCCAGTTTTCCCCTTTAACTGATCCCATTATCTGCTACAGTGGAACATTTTTCTGCTGCGACAGACGGTTAAAATAGTGACGGTTCAAATTCCACCACAGAGCCCCATCATTTCAAAATCAGCCGCTCTGAGATGTCCGACAAATCGGGAATACCTAGAGCACTTGAACCAAGAATAAGTAACCAAAAAACCCAAAGGAGGGGTGATCACGGGAAATAATATAGGTCCCGTGATACGCTTTACAACTTAAATTAATCATGTTTGCTAAGCTATTTGATACATTTTCATGTGATTTTATA
>JACEIK010010030.1:0-16686 GCA_018107945.1 Datura stramonium | reverse complement strand
GATCATTGAAACCTAAAAAACAAGGACTAATCATGTTGGTTAGCACATATCTTCACATTTATATAAAATCACATGAAAATGTATAAAATAACTTAGATAATCAAGACTAATTTAAGTTATAAAGCATCACTCGGGCATGCTATTTTGCCCGAGATCAGTTTTCAGCTGCATCCGTGGTGAATCCTCATCTTTCGAGGATGATGATTATTACTTTTTAGTTATAATTTTCTTTTTAGTTAGACTTAGAGTTAGCTGGGGGCTTGTCCCAACACCTCATCGATAGATGTCTTTCAGACACAGACAGAGATTCAAATTTTTAATTTTGGTTTCAGTTGTATTAAAACTTTATGATTTAGTTCTTCTTCATAAATATTTTATTTTATTAATTTAAAGCTTACGCTATGTTTTTACTCAAAATGCCAGTGTTATGATAGACCATGGGTTGACTTGGGGATATTTGTTACTCCAAGTACTGTGTCTCTTCCAGGGTATAGACTTGGGGCTTGACAAACTTGGTATCAGAGTAGTATGTTTAGATTATCCTAGGATGTCTGAAAGCCGTTTCGAGTATAGTCCTTTTCGTGGGTGTGAAGCGCACCACATTTATGATGGGGAGGCTACGAGATGTTATTAGGAAAAACGCCCTTTTGTTCATACTCTTTATCATGCATTGAAGTTCAACTTCAGAAATGGCCTCATAACTCGTGCTCTATTTCGTTTCAGTGAAATCATGCCTCCATGATGTGGTAACGAAAGAAGGGCTAACAACGCTCACCCACCTTCCCCACTAGCTCCAGCAGCCCTTTGGGACGACTTAGTATCCTCCACAGAGTTCAGAGTAGCTATCCAGCTATTCGCACAGACAATCACAAATCAGGTGAACCAGCAGGTGGTTCCGATAATAATAATGAGTCCACTGCAGCTACCTAAGTTTGGGACTTCACCCGAATGAACCCTCCAGCTTTCAATGGATCTAAGGTGGGAGAGAATCCACAGAAGTTTGTGGATGAGATCAAGAAGATCATCTGGATTATGGGTGCTAGCTCATCGAAGAGTACTGACCTGGATGCCTACCAACTGAAAGGTGTAGCTCAGATCTGGTACGACCAGTGGAAGGAGGGGAGACCAGCGGGAGTAGAACCGATGAAATGGGAGGAGTTCACTACAACCTTCCTAGACAGATGCTTCCCCCGAGAGCTCAGGGAGGCTAAGGAGGATGAATTCATGAACCTGAAGTAGGAAAATCAGAAGGTGGAAGAGTATGCACTGGAGTTTACAAGATTGTCTAAATATTCTCTAGAGATGGTAGCCGAGCCTAGGGTTCGCATGCTGAAGTTCGTTAATGGAGTATCGAACCTGGTCCTCAAGGAGTGTAGGACTACAATGATTATTAAGGATATCGATCTCTCCAGCCTCATAGTTCATGCCCAACAGATTGAGGCAGAAAAACTGAAAGACTTGGAGCGGGAGAACAAACAGGCAAGGACTGGCCAGTAAGATTATGGCCACCAGAGATTTGGCGGTAGTAGCCGCCCACAGCAGCAACAACAACAGAGGGATCCAGCACCCCTACCTTCCAGTCCCTCAAGGATCGGAGGGGTAGAGCACCTGGCTCACAGTCCTAGAGTCATAGCTCCAACAACCACTACAACTACCCATCTTGCCCTAAGTGTGGCAAGAACCATCCAGGAGAATGCCTTTAGGGACTAGAGGGATGTTTCGGGTGTGGACAACTTGGTCATTGGCTCAAAGAATGGCTGATGGGGGAGATCCCAATCCACTACTTCAGCAGCTCCAGTAGGCCGACTAGCTCAGTAGGCCAACACTTCAGGTACGGATGGCGGCAAATGCCAAAACCATTTTTATGCTTTGTCCTCTCGTCAGGATCATGAGAGCTCACCTGACGTAGTCACATGTATGTTACGCCTTTTCCATCTAGACGTATGTGCCCTGCTAGATCAAGGAGCCACACTAACGTTTGTGACTCTCTATATAGATGTCCAGTTTATTATCAGTCCAAAAGTCCACTCAGAACCATTCTCAGTCTCCACCCCAGTTGGCAAGTCAGTTAGAGCCATCTCGATGTATAGAACTGCCCAGTCTCAATCTTGAATAAGGCCCTTCCAGCTGATCTTGTAGAGTTAGACATGGTTGACTTTTACCTCATTCTTGGCATGGATTGGTTACACTCTAGTTATGCCTCAGTCGACTGCAGAACTAGGGTCGTCAGGTTTCAGTTCCTTAACGAGCCAACTTTAGAGTGGACGGGCAGTAGTTCAGCGCCTAAGGGTCAGTTTATTTCCTCCCTTAATCTAGGAAGCCTATTTCCAAAGGGTGTATTTATCATCTAGTTCGAGTCAAAGATCCCAACTCTAAGACCCCGACTATTTAGTCAATTCCAGTTGTTAGTGAGTTTCCTGATGTGTTTCTTAAAGATCTTCCTAGAGTTCCTCCTGAGTGGAAGATAGACTTCAGCATAGACCTCCTCCCAAATACTCAATCCATCTCCATCCCTCCTTACAGAATGGCTCCAGCTGAGCTTAAGGAGTTGAAGGAGAAGTTAAAAGACCTCCTTGATAAAGGCTTCATCAGGCCCAACATCTCTCAATGGGGTGCTCCAGTATTATTTGTGCGGAAGAAAGACGGTACCCTCAGGATGTGTATCGACTACCATCAATTGAATAAGGTCACATTCAACAATAGGTACCCCATACCTAGGATTGATGACTTGTTCGATCAACTTCAGGGAGCCAGTTTTTTCTCCAAGGTAGATCTCAGGTCAGGGTATCATCAATTAAGGGTCGGAGAGTATAACATACCGAAAATAGCTTTCAGAACTCGATATGGTCACTACGAATTTGTGGTTATGTCCTTCGGACTGGCTTATTCCCCTGCAACTTTCATGGAACTGATGAACAGGGTTTTAAAGCCGTATCTAGAAATGTTTGTCATTATATTTGTCGATGACATTCTGGTATACTCCAAAAGTGAAGAAGATCACGCTAACCATCTGAGGATTGTGCTACAGACACTCAAAGATCTCTAGTTGTTCACTAAGTTTAGTAATGCGAATTCTAATTGAAGTTTGTGACTTTCCTTGGTCACGTGGTCTCGGGTGAAGGTATTTAGATGGATCCTCAAAAGGCAGCGGTAAAAGATTGGCCCAGACCTACCTCCCCAACTCAAATCAGAAACTTTTTGGGTCTAGCCGGTTATTACCGACGCTTTGTGGAAGGTTTCTCCTCTATCATATCCCCTCTGACTAGTTTGACTCAGTAAAAGATAAAATTTCAGTGGTCAGATGCGTGTGAGAAGAGTTTCCAGGAGTTGAAGACTCGATTCATCATTGCACCAGTGTTAACCTTGCCAGAGGGAACAAATGGGTTCATGGTGTATATTGACGCTTCCAAAGTTGGACTTGGTTGCATTCTAATGCAGCGGGGTATGGTCACAGCTTACGCCTCCGGAAAACTCAGGTTCATGAGAAGAACTATCCGACTCATGACCTTGAGTTGGAAGCGGTGGTGTTTCCATTGAAAATATGGAGGCACTATCTTTACAGAGCTCACGTGGATGTTTTCACCGATCACAAGAGCCTTCAGTATGTGTTCAGTCAGAAAGAGCTAAATCTTTATTAGAGAAGATGGTTGGAGATACTAAAAGACTATGACATGAGTGTGATGTATCACTTGAGCAAAGACAATGTGGTGGTTGATGCTTTAAGCAGGATGTCTATGGGGAGCGTGGCTTATGTTGAAGAGGGAAAAAAGGAATTGGCAAAGGATATCCACAGGTTAGCTTAGTTGGGAGTGCAGTTGGTTGATACAACTGAGGGTGGAGTAATGCTGCAGAGTGGATCAGATTCCTCATTGGTAGTTGAGGTTAAGTCAAGGCAGGATGAAGATCCCATATTGCTTAAGCTGAAGGAGGCGGTTATCCAAAAAGAAGTGGAGGGTTTCTCCCAAGGGGGAGATAGTGTACTCCGTTACTAGGGTAGACTCTATGTGCTAGATGTGGGTGACCTGAGATAGTAGATACTGGCTGAAGCCCATAGTTTGAGATATTCTATTCACCCTAGAGCTACTAAGATGTACCGTGATCTACGGGATATTTACTGGTGGAACGGTATGAAAAGATACATTACAAAATTTGTAGTTAAGTGCACGAATTGCCAGCAGGTCAAAGTAGAACATCAAAGACTAGGAGGTATAACTATGGATATCAGCATACCCACATGGATGTGGGAAGAAGTAAATATGGATTTTATCACAGGTCCACCTCGGACTCGTCGGTAGCATGACTCAATCTGGGTGATAGTAGACCAGATGACTAATTTAGCACACTTCCTCCCAGTTAAAACTATAGACTCAGCTGAGGATTATGCCAGGCTTTATATCCGGGAGTTGGTCAGACTACATGGCGTGCCCTTGTCCATTATTTCAGATAAAGGTACCCAGTTTACCTCGCATTTCTAGAAGTCTTTTCAGAAGGGACTCGGTACCCAGGTCAAGCTCAACATAGTTTTTCACCTGTAGACAAATGGACAAGATGAGTAGACTATACAGACCTTGGAAGATATGTTGAGAGTGTGTGTGATCATTTCAAGGGAATTTGGGATGATCACCTACCTCTCATCGAGTTTGCGTACAACAACAACTCCACTCCACTATCTAGATGGCCCCATTTGAGGCATTATATGGTAGGAGGTGTAGATCTCATATAGGGTGGTTTGAGGTTGGTGAAGCTACTCTGATAGGGCCAGACTCAGTTCAAGAGGCAATGCAGAAGGTGCAACTTATCAGGGAGAGGTTGAAAACAGCGCAGAGCCGACAAAAATCCTATGTTGATGTGAGGAGAAGAGATTTAGAGTTTGCAGTGGATGATTGGGTTTACCTAAAAATTTCACCCATAAAAGGGGTGATGAGGTTTGGGAAGAAAGAAAAACTCAGTCCGAGATATATGGGACCCTATAGAATTTTGAAGCGAATTGGCAGTGTGGCATATGAGTTAGAACTACCTCCAGAGTTAGTATCGGTACACCCGGTTTTCCATGTGTCAGTATTGAAGAAATGCATTGGTGATCCAACTTCAGTTGTTCCACTAGATAGCGTGGGAATAAAAGATAGTATCTCTTATGAAGAGGTTCCATTTTAGATCCTTAACCGTACGGTTCGTAAGCTGAGGAACAAAGAAGTCGCTTCGGTGAAAGTTTTGTAGAGGAACCAACTAGTTGAGGGAGACACATGGGAAGCAGAAGCAGACATGATGTCCAGATACCCTTACTTATTTCCTTCCATTTCAGTTCCAACATTAGGTACTAAATCCCTCCTCAGTACTCTATTCAGTTCCGTACTCATCAGCTGTATCTAGATTTTCTATGTGCATTATAGTTGCATCAGCTCTGTTAATATGGTTAAGTCAGTTCATAAGTTACTCCTCTAGAAACCAGCTCATAGTCTCAGTCTAGAAATTGCAGCTCCTTTCCTAGTTATCCAGTAGCTTTAGTCTTCATTCGAGGAAAAATGATCCAAAGGGGGAGATATTGTAACACCCCGAAACTTTCCTAGACCAAGCTCAGACCTTCCAAGAAAAATACAGAAGAACAACCAGAAAAATGCCTTTGAATGTCTGAGACAATGGGTCATGGTCATCTCCAATGACTCGTCGTGTTAGTTGTGGTCAGCAGTGTTTGGTATCCCGGGAACCCACGAGACAAGGAATGACCCGTTCTAAGAAACAACAAGTCGTCCAGTCAGTCGTTGTTTCCCCAATGCAGAAATCCTTTCAAGGACCCCACGACTCAACCAACGAGTCTTTGTCAGAAACAATGACCTGTTGTGGGAGACGTTGGGTGAAAACCTAAAAACCACCTTCCAGTGACGACGAGCGGAAACAATGACCCGTTGTTTCCAAAATGAGTCATTGTTATCACCCATCGTGTCAACTTTAAGAATTTTCAAAAATCCTTCCAGTGAACATAACGAATGGACACAATGACCCATTAGGTCCACCAATGAGTCATTATGTCACCCATCGTCAAACCCTTCAGGTTTCCTCGTTTGGTGACCACGGGAGAAACCAATGACCTTTTGGTTCATACAACAAGTCGTGGTGACCCCCGTTTCTAGATCCAGTGTTTTCAATCCCCCAGGCAGTAGTACCAATGAAAGGTCCCAATGAGTCATGGTCACAACCAATGACTCGTTGAGTGACCCGTTGGGTCCCTGCCAGTCAGTTTCCAGATTTTATTTTCAGGGATATTTTTGCAATTTCCCACCTATTTAGTCCCTAAACTACATCTTTCTCAGTATAATTTTAGATATAATAGAGGGATTGAATGGTATTCCCCCTCATTCCCCACGTAAACTCTCAGAAAAAAATGATTGTACCTCTTCTCTCAAGCAAGAACTAGGGTTCCTCATCAGTGCAAAAATTCAAGATTTGTTCTTCAGGGATTTCTAAGCTAGATATTTGGGAATTCAACAAGGGAATAGTTCTTCCCTTGTGTCCCCAAAAATCTTCACTATTTTGCTCTATCAGTTTAGCGCTGTGGATTCGAAAAGTAGAAGATTGTCAGACTTATATCTTTAAAATTTCAAGTCGTATATTTCTCATGATTTTTAACTACTTATTATTCCCGATTTATAGACATTTATGAGCATTGTATCTTGTGGAATGATTTAGCCCTAGTTCTCAGTTTAGTAGAATTTGGAATCTTGTGTGTTGGACTAGTTTCTCGGTAGTTTGATTCTAACAGATTTTAAATCCCCATATTGTTAGTGTATGTGGAAATTTTAGTCAGATATTTACATGTCCAGTCTCAGTCATATTACTGCACTCAGTGTTGTCCAGAAAATGTCAGCTGATCAGTTTGACCACAGTTAATTATTGAGGTGCAATGATGCCTCCCAATTATCATTATTAGACTCAATATTAGATTTTAGTGGTTTCTTTAGGCGATCATGACACTTTCAGATAAGAATCTATGACCAACCTTAGGACCCAAATTTTATATTACAGTTTGTTCTTTAGACGGTTACAATACTTCTAGATAAGCAGCTCTGGCCAGTCTTAAAATATAGTTGCAGAATTCGGTCCGATAAAACTCTCACGGTACTTCCAGATAGGTATTCCTGAATTAATCTTGGGCCCCAATTTTGAGCTAGCTGCTTAATAGTCAATCCAGGACTATCCAGTGGGAGTAGTACTTAGCACCAAGAAGACCGGGGTTTCAGCGCGCCTAGGTTCCTAGAACTACATCGCCACCGTAGGTTATATTTTATTGGCCTCATGGCCCCAGACTTATGATTACCCAGTTCATTCCTTTATACCCTGGAAAGTTATATTGGGTCCTACAGATTGGGTGTATACATCGGACTCCACGTCTAGCTCACGTGGTTAATGTCGGTTATAGACTCTCCCACTAGTCAGTTCAGTTCAATCTCAAATTGGCTTTGTTTAGATCAGTCTAGTGTAGTATTTTAGATTAGTATCTCAGACTTAGGGCACTTATTTGACCATCAGATAGGGTCATCTTAACCATCTTAATCTAGTTTAGTTTATTCATTTTCAGCATTTCAGTTGGTCATTGCAAGTATTTACACTTCAGTTATTTTATTCTCAGTGTTATGGTTTCTCCTACTTACTCAGTACATTCAAAGTACTGACGCATACCTTTTTTGATGTATCATTTTATGATACAGCTGCAGGTTCTCAGTCTCAGCACCGTTAGCAGATCTTTCCCAGAAGTTTTTAGCTGCATCGGTGGTGAGTCCTCATCTTTCGAGGATGATAATTATTTCTTTTCTGTTATATATTTCTTTCAGTTAGACTTAGAGTTAGCTAGGGGCTTGTCCCAAGAACTCATCAGATAGATGGCTTTCAGACACTAATAGAGATTCAGATTTTTAGTTTTGGCTTCAGTTGTATTAAAACTTTATGATTTAATTCTTCTTCATAAATGTTTTATTTTATTACTTTAAAGATTCCGCTATGTTTTTACTCAGAATTCTAGTGTTATGATAGACCATGGGTTGACTTGGGATTACTTGTGACTCCAAGTACTGTGTCCCATCCAGGGTATAGACTCGGGAAGTGACAGTAAGAACCATAATTGGCATGATATCACTTGAGAGCTCAGGGAGACAATCTCAACTAACGAAGGCCTCTATATGCCCCTATTTAGGTGAGGGAGACGACTGAAATGATGATTCATATCATTATCTTATGACTCGTAATAAGCCTTTGTAGCTACTAATCCTTACCTAACAATTCTCTGAACCTCCTACGTATGATCCTTCACTACGGTTTGTACACCCTGATACAAATCATAGAATTTTGTCATGGGTTCCTTGCCACTTTCTGCTAAACTCTCTAAAATCATGGCACGAACCCTTGTTATGACTCATATTGACCTAGTATGAGTCATAAGAAGCAGCTTCTATGAGATTCAATGAGGGCGATCCATGAGGTAGTACATCCCTGAGTAGATGCCATTGAGGCCAAGATAATGTAGTTGGAGCGGGGCTCCAGCTAGACAGTGATTTAGAGACTCTGCACAAACCTGTAGGAGCCGAGAGCGGTTGTACTTGTCACGATCCGAGTCTACACCTTGAATGTGACACAATACTTAGAGTCACAAGTGACCCCAAGTAAACCCTGGTATAGCATATTCTACTAAATTTGATCTACTATAATGATAAAACAAGTGCAGAAGCCAATAAATAAATATCTGCAAATGAATAACTAATAAATTCTGAAAAAAAGTCTAGCTGAAACTATAACTGTTGTCTAAAACAAACTGAACTACATACTCTATCTGAAAGCCATCTAAAGAACTGATGAGTTTCTGGGACAAGCCTCCAGCTAACTCAAAGTCTAATATAAACTGGAAGAACAAATACGGAGAGTGAAACCACAGTCCCTGAAAAGGGAGGACTCACCAAATTTGTACTGTTGAGCTGAACCCGAAGAGGAACTAGCCACGCTGCTGGGCCTAGAAACCTGAACCTATATCATAAAATTATATAGCATAAAATTATGCGTTAGTACTTTGAATATACTAAATATAAGAGAAGAAACTAAAACATACATAAGAATACTGAAAAATTCACAAACTGTACTGACGGAACAAGCATTGACCATAACTGGAAACATAAATACTGATAACATAAATACTATTTGAAGGTCATAAGCAGATCTTGAAAGCTGATAGGCTTAACTAAAGTAAAGACTATGATGTAAAAGACTAAGCTGTATATTCAGAGTGACTATAACTAACATGTAACTACATGAGCTAAACTTGGAGTCTGATGTATACACCCCATCGAAGAAAGCCCACTATACCTTTCCAGGGTATAGTGGTTTAGCTGGGTGATCACTTTTTGAGGCCCATTCAGGCTAATAACCTATGGTGGCAACGTAGTTTTGGAAACCTGGGTGTGCTGAACCCCAACCCCCTTGGTGCTAAGTTCTACTCACACTGGAAATCCTAATTGTGTTTACTAGGCTGATAGCTTGAAACTGATATCCTAAGACTTATGTCAGAACTACTTATCTGGAAGTTTCCTAAGAGTTTGAAGGACTTGATTACTAAAAATACTGGTGTTCTAAGACTTGTTAGAGCTGCTTTGTCTGAAAGCGTCTTAACAGTCTAAAGAATGATTAACAAGCTGGTAACTAGTACTACTGAGTTTCTCAAAGACTAAATATAGTCAAACTGATAAGCTGTCATTTATGTAGAATACCAAGTATACAGAGTATTGACTGATACTTTGAGACTAAATATACCAAAAGGCTAACTTCTATTCATGCATCCATACTAACATTCAAAATTTTACAGAAACTATTATGACAAAGCAATATTCACATCTTGATTCTAAATCATGCAAGTCTCATTCAAAATCACATTTAAAGGTTAGAGCTAAAATACATATTGCATGAAATGAGATACCAAGCATGAAATACAACTGGTAATAACCTTAGGAAACATTAGGAATTATAACAAAGAGGAAAATCATAATATGTCTGAAGAACAACCCTAGTTTCAACTTTCTATAGGACTAGAATTAAAAGGATTTATGTAGAAATTTTGGGACACAAGGGTGAAAGAAATTCCCTTGTTTAAATCCCACATACCTATAGTAGAATCCCTAAGAAAAATCCTTGACAAATCCGAGAAGGAAATGAAACCCTCGTTCTTGCTCAGCACTTTTTGACTGAGTTTCTACATACTGACTTTGAGGGAAAGGTGAAAAATGAGAGGAAATATTCAATCAACTCCCTAAATCCCCTTCAAAATGCACCCCCAAATGACGTAGTTTAGGCATTAAAATAACGAAAAGTTCCAAAAATACCCGTAAGAAAATGTTTGGAAAACTGCCCGTTGGGATCCAACATGTCACACAACGAGTCATTAGTGGTGACCAGGACTCATTGGGAACAGTCATTCGTCCTAGGCTTTCAAACTTTTGGTTCTGGGATTGACCAAGGGACGGGAAAAATTACTCGTTAGACGAGACAATGAGTCGTTGGTTCCGCTCATGGACACTAGAAGAATTTTGGAAATTTTTTCTGAATTCCACCTAAAGACTCACAAGAAGAGTCGTTACTCCTTCTAACGACTCATTAACTTGACTTGTTGTCACCACTAGACATTTTCCATCCTTTCACCCCTCCCAAACAATGACTCACTTGATGAGTCGTGAAATGGCAGTACAAGGCGTCCCCCAACTCGTTAAGTCCCTGGGAGATCCCTAATTTTTACCAACTGATGCACACTCGACGGGTCACTTAACGAATCATCAGGTCACATAGCAGGTCACTTCACGACTCATTATGTGACCTAATACAACTTTTCCTGATTTCCTTATTTTAGTTCTTAGGTCTGGTCTTAGAGACTTTTGAGGTGTTATAATACTGAACTTATAGATTTGAGAGTCTTAGGTTGAGGAGATTGCCATATATCTGCTGGTTGTTGATCGTACCTAGCTTATTTCTAGTCTGATGGAGTTGATCCCAGAGGATGCACTTTCTAGAGCTCCACTAGCCAGAGAGTCCTCCAAGTGGTATCACTAGTTAGGACTTCATATGCCAGATTATCCTCACTGGGAGCCTCAACTCCTCGAGCTGCACCACCTAGAGCGTCACATGCTAGAGCCTCCTTGTATGAACTCGGTCACCCAACCTATCACAGCCTAGAGGTTTTACTCCTCCACATGTTATAGGAAATATGCCACTGTTAGAGGAGGAGGATGAGCCTGATGAGAAGAACCTCTAGGAGGAGGAGGATCCTAACATGGACCCTAGAGAGGCTGTAGAGTTGCGAGATGCAAAGTTGGAGTCCTTTTCCTTTGCACGGATTAGACTGCACATAGATAGCGAGGCGAGCACTTAATATCCACCCAGGCTGAGTGCGCTAGCTTTTATTCCTACTCACGTGCCACATGATTCAGAGTAGCTCCTCTTGCGCCTTAGGGATCCCCTATCATTTTTGTGCTTTAATTTTGTGTGCATTGGGGATATTGCATGATTTTTATGTTGGGGGTGAGGGTTGCATTTTTGTCCCTTGGGGAATTTTTATCTTGTATTTATGATGCTTGATGTGACTATTGATTGTATTGAAAAATTAATTTTTGCGAGTCTAATGATGATTTGTGATATTTGTCTATCTTATTTCTTTTATACTGTAGACTCCTCTGGGGTTTTTTGGGCCATGATTCTTTCTCGGGAGTCTTAGTTTTTGTTGAATCTAACAAAATAAAAGTAGTTAAGTGTCATAGTTTGTAGGCCCGATGATATATTGTTAGATGACTTTCTCAAGGATACCAGCCTACATGTTGAGTCATTCTTGGTTGAATAAAGTATTTTGTGACTTAGGTGATAGTTGCATATGAGATTATAACATGCTTTTGGGATTCTTTAAAAAATGCCATCCCTTAAAAATTTTTCCACAACTATTTTATATTGACATGTTTACCTCAGTTTTTGACATCTAATTGTGTTAAATATGGAAATGATTGCCTAGTTGGAGTAGAGTTGATTAGTCCATTTTATATTTATGTTCCATTGTGTGGTGAGGGAAATTCTGTTTGTTCACTTGTTGTAGTCTCACTGCAGAACTTGTCTGGTTACTCATGCTTTAGCTTAGGATTGACTTTAGATTGTAGAGATCAACTTAGGCCTTCATTTTGTTCCAATAGTCCCATTTTACCTAAATGAACCTTCCAAATGATGCATCTATCCCTAGTCTCCCTTTTTGAGTCTATGACCTTTTTTCTTGATCAAGCACAATGAAACAAAAATAAATTCTCAAGTTGATCCTCTTTTGAACCTATCCTCCTTGACACTATGAAATGTGAGGAAAATGCGCAAGAGTGCAAGGTGGGGGTGATAAGGGGAAAAGAAATAAAAGGACAAAAATGATTAGTTTGATCGCTTTTCGAGGTATCTTGGGTAAGAAAGAAAAAGAGAGAGAAAAAAAGAAAAGAAGTAAATAAAATTGAGCTTACAAAAAGTACTTTTTGGTTGTGAAAAATTGCGAAGGAAAAGAGAGGGAATAAATGAAGGGATCAATAAGTAAAAAAAGAAATGAAAATGTGATGTAGTATTTAAGGATGGTAATGAGCCACTAAAAACCATATTTGCATCCTTCCAGCCCTTTGGACCAACGTTACAAGCTTAGAAAAGTCCTTATGTGATCTCAACCTAGATTTCCAAAAGAAAAGGCATTGGAGAATAAAGGCAAGCATATGGCAATTGTGACCTAACTTGTGAGCATATTTGTGAGAGTTGAGTGTCTTTATCTTCTTTATTCACCATGTGTCTAGATATTGTATGTGATAATTAATTCTAAAAATGAGAACTTTTCTTGGTCTAAATATAAGGGCATGTCGATGATAATGACTAGCATGAACTACTTCTCAATCTAGGTGTCTTGCATGTTGAATTGATGTCACGAATAGAGATTACATGCTTAGTATTAATGGCTGTGAAAAAGCTATTTTGCATGATAGATGGGGTGGCTTACTTGAAAATTATGTGCTTGTAGCTATTTGCAAAAATCACCCTAGTCATTACACTTTGTTATGCTAGAACATGAGTCTAGGGCCAGGTTAGATTATATTATTTTAGTTGCTTTAGGACAAGAGAAAACTTTAATTTGGGGGTGTTGATGTTTCAGGATTTAGCGACACATTTGTGCTTTATTTCATAGAGTTTTGCATGATTTTAATTAATAATTTAAATCAATACTAACTTTATTTTGCTAAATTTCAAGAATCTCATGAGTTGATAAAGGGAGGCAAAATATTCACTGAAGTCTGCTAGATAATAGGAAAAAGATAGACCGCACATCCATGATGCAGTATGTACTTTCAACTACATGTTGATCCAAAGAACACTACAAAGTGGAATGCGAAAGACAGCTTAAGATGCAGTCCACACTCTCAAAAAATGGATCGTCAAAGGCTTTATTTTGATCCAACCAATTTTCCTGGTGAAGTTGTGAATAGATGGAAGTACGGAACATCTTTCCAAAAGATGGTCTATCAATCAGAAGACGAAAAAATCTAGGAAGACTAAGTTTTCAACCGACAGTTCAAGAAATAGACTATCTTTCTAAAAGACGGTCCATCCCTTCGACTTGGCCCTCTAAATTTGAATTTTTATTGAGGTTTTGAGGCTTAGCATAAACAGTCTTTTTTGATAATTTTTAGAGATATTTTGATTAGTTTCAGATAGTTTGGATAGTTTTCAATATTTCTCTATAGTTTTCATAGTTTTAGCATTGTAGGGAAGATACCCATTGAAGATTGAAGATTAAATTTATCAATTCAACTTTTTTCTCTCTTCTTATTGCTAAGTACGTGATTATGTTGTAATTCATGCTTTTCTCTTCTTCTTCTATGAGTGGCTAAACCCAGATCTTGGGTCATGAATCCAATGAGTTTGTGAACCCTAATAATCTCAAATGGGTGAAATTGAGTATGAACTTGAAAATATTTAATTTATCTATGCTTTGTAAAGTGATATTGGTGATGAAAGTCATCCGATCATGCCAAATTGCCTCTATTGTGCTTGAGAAAGCCAATTAAAGTTCCGGTAGCATTAATCAATAATGATACAAGGATATAAACCTTGTTTAGTGAATTCATGTAGGCACATGATGAATCTAATTGGCAAATTGCAATCTGGTAGAATGAAGTTCTTATCAATTTGAAAAAATTAATCTAGATTATGTTGTTAGGATTGTTGCGAGACACCTAATGATTGACTAAGTTAATTTCTTGCATATTCATTAATATTCTATTCTCAATACTCCTATTTGAGTGATCTATAGGGATCAACCCAATAAGGGGTCCCATCCTAGAACTTCTCTGTATTGATTTCACTCATAGAATTCTAACTTTATCTTAATTTCTCATTTTCCACTAATGTGAGTAGATATTCAATATTAAAATTAAATTTTCATTTCTTGATAGTTTGGATCCATACAAAGTCTCTGCTGATGCAATCCAGACTTCTTGTTGAGTATTATATTTGTATCGATCATATACACTTTCATAGTGAGGTGGATTCTGGGCGATATCAGCTATCAAGTATTGTTCCCCTAAATGTGTTATCAAGGATCTATATAAAACTTTTTATAAATTCTTTTAGAGTAATAAGGATACAAGCAGAAGTAAACATTGGGCAACTTATTGATATGTGTTTACCTAAAAAGGAAGATGGTCAAGGATTTAGATCTATGTTTGGTTTCTCACAAGCCATGTATGCTAAATTATGGTGGAGATTTAGAACTGGGAGGCCTAAGGGGATAGATTATATGTGGAATAAATATTGCAAGAAATAAATTCCTACTCTTGTGCAATGGAAAGGTGAATCACGAATACGGAAAATGATAGCTAATAGAGAGGAGATTGAATGGAATATTTAGTGGGAACCCACCAAAGGAAATTCTAGCATTTGGGATGATAACTGGAATAACCTAGGTCCTATGTTTTAATCTGCAAAAGGAAATCAAATGATTAATGCAGGCTCAGATCTAGATGATATTATGAATGAAGAGGGATGAAATTTTGACTTGATGCAGCAAATCGTTCCTAGCAATGCTTTTAATCATATATAACTTAATTTGAATAATTTTGGGAAGACAGACCAAAATGATAGGCCATGGTGGGTGTTAACAAGTATAGAGAAATTTACAGTGAGTAGTGCATGATAATTGTTGAGGCAAAGAGACGTAGTTTCAGAATTTTACAGACATATCTGGGTGAAAGTTTGACTTTTCAAGATATCCTTTCTTGTTTGGAGGTTATGTAAAGCTAAACTACTAGTACTTACGGAGGTAGTAGATGAGATTCTTCTATTAAATCTACTTGTCAATGTTGTGTTGTCCCTTTATTTTAGATTATGGAGCACCTATTCTTAACATGAGAAGTTGTAGCAAGGGTATGGGATTATTACACTAATGTAGCAGTCTATTAGGACTATGGATACAAGTAAAGAAAACTATGCTAAAATGGTGGAATTCCTTAGGAAGTACCAAGATCAAATATGTGTTCCAAGCGTCTCTGTCATTATTTTAAGGATCCTTTGGAAAGGAAGAAACATCATTCTACATGGTGGGACTTTCACATTTGGAAAGGTGATATATGATATTAACACTACAATCAATAAATTTACAAAAGATAAATTTCTCAGACTTCAAAGTATTCTGATTTCTTGGCCTTGTCTAGTAAACTTTTCAGAGAATTACAAACCAAAAATTGTTTACAAGGTGGAGGTAGCACATGCCCCATAATACAATTGGGGCCTCTAGGGGTAATCCAGTTCCAAGTTCTACCGTCTTTGGTGTTAGGAATAAGGATGAAAATATGGTGAGAGCAAAGGGAAGAACGTTACAAGACTACACAAATATTATAACTGAGGCTATAACTATTAGAGAGGGGTTGGAATTTTGTATACACAGATAATTTTGTCCTGTAATAATTGAAATAGATTCCACATCTATGTTCAAGTTTCTAAATGGTTTTTGATTGATCCCTCGGAGTGTGAATTTGGAGGTTAAAGCAATTAAGAGATAATGGAAAGAGTCCCTATACTCACTCGACATACTTTGAGGGAGGGGAACACTCTGGCAGACGATTTTTCTAAACTTTCTATTGATTTTGTAGGTACATTATAGATGAACAACTTTCATGAAATACCACCATTAGTTAGAAGGATTATTAACTTGGACAAGGTAGATACCCCTAATTTCAAAAATCACAAAGATGGATAAAGGAATGGCAACTGAAGCATAAGCATAAGGCCATACAAGTTACATTAATAAAGTATGAAACACTAATCGTAGAAGATATTGTAATGAACAAGTTTCAGACATAGAATAACAAGTGTCATTTTCCTGAGGAGAGTTCAATTAGTTTGACTACTACAATACCCAGTGAGAGCTAATTTGGGGTGTATAGTGGCAACAAATCAAGTAATTAGGGAACACTATTTGAAGATCTATCACAAGGTTATACTTATATCTTTGTTAGTTGTAGACTTGTTAAGAAAAATTAGGATCTGTAAAAAATCCTTTTGATTTTTCAATACTTTATCTAATACTATCTATCTGATGTGTGGTATTAATCTCATATGAGATTCAAACTATCTGAAGAAAGTAATAGGAAAGGAGAAAAT
>JACEIK010010028.1:4435-45946 GCA_018107945.1 Datura stramonium | reverse complement strand
AGTTGTGAATTGGTAGGATATGATCTCTTCTTAGTTTGGGAAAATTGAGAATTGATTTACCTTCAGAATAGAAATATATCTGAAAGTCATATTAGTCAATACGGAATCGGTTTTGTATGGCTAGAACATGAATTTATTTTATCACAAAAATGTAGGTCGAAGGTTCATGATTCTTAAGTTGGGTTGAATACGAAAGTTTTAATCCATAGGCAATACTTCTTGACTAGAAACCGAAGGAAAGTATTAACCGAATTGTATCGATAAATTACTTCCCTGCATGTTCGTTTTAGCCTCAGCTTGCTCATTACTATAGTTTAGAATCACTTTGTAATTTTTTTTAGATTAGTATAAATTAGGAAACCAACTCTCAAAATCTTCTGTAAATTGTTGTCTGCATTTTTAGAGTTAAGAGTTCATTAATGCTTAATTCGATTATTACCATGGTTCAGTCCCTGTGGGATCGATACTTGGCTTACTTGAGCCACTTTACTACTTGTTCAACCACGTGCACTTGCGTGTAGTTGAAACGCACCGAACAATGCATATATGGATATAGAATAAAATCTCAATGCATATTCCCTGACACTCATTCTTCCCTGCTCCAGATGCAAAAACTTCTCTACTCTGGCCTGTCAAACCTCTCGGGGAAAATAATGGTCTATGAAAGCCTCATAGAAGCTAGGCCACGTGGGTGGAGGTGCATCTCTTCCCCGGGATCTTTCCCAGCTCTCGTACCACAAGACTGCTACATCTCGCAATCGGAATACTGCTTACGCAATTGACTCTGTGGACGAGGCATGCATAACCCTAAATATTCTCTACAACTGATCTATGAAATTCTGGGGGTCCTCTCTACGATCTGTCCCTATAAATTGCGGGGGACTCAAAGAAAGGAATTCATGGACTCTCGAAATATCGAGCCCCTCATCGAGCTCAACGGCAGTTGGTACTACTGGCTGAGGCTGACGCTGGGCAGCCATCATCTGAACTAACAAATAGAATGCACCCCTGAGCTCCTGATCTAATGGTACAGGAATGGATGAGGGTGGTACTGGTATATCTACTGCCCTAGCGGGCTCTGAGTGTGGTGGTGAGTGCTGGGGAGATCGAGGTGATTTCTCCCTGTCGCCCTTAGATCGGGCTGACTCTGACTGGGGCCCCCTACTAGTGCCCTCTCCTACTACCACATCTAAATCTCGACTAGCCGTGGTCATACATTTTTCTCTGTAAATAAATATAACAACATAAACTTAGGGAGTCACCCTATACAGCACAGCTCTATAGCACGACTGGAGGAGAAAGAAGAGTAACCACACTATTATGCCTTGTAGCCTCCTGCCTATAGAATGTGGTGCACAACACATCCATATAAAAGACTCTACTTGACATGTCTTGCAGACTCCCTGGGATATGACCTACTCTGATACTAAGTTTTTCACGCTCCACCTTGGGAGGCATGACTGGCACCTAGTGCCACACTGGGATCTAGACTAACCTGATTGACCTGGTGCACTACTGGTGCACACCTGCAACTTAATTCAAGTAAACAATGAGCTATATCTCGGCTGTAAATACAGCCTCTGGCCAACAAGGCAACCTGTAAAAGAAGACAAATCATCACCAACAACATAATAACCGGGATCCTATGCAGGCCAACAAGACCACCATGCTGTCTAGTTATAACTGAAATGATATCAGGCAACTAAACTACACTATAGACGACAAGGCCACTAACTGACAGCTAAACAAGGCCCCACACAACCACCACATGAAATAAAATATAGACCCCACACAGCCAACAACAAAAGCTAACTGCTGGAAATCTGTAGCCTGCAAGCCTTTAAGAAAGGAATAATGGTCGAGATAGGGTCTCGACCTACCCATAAACTGTACAACAAAAGAACAAACCTTTTCTAACTATCAACTCTGGAGGAAGGGAGCTGAAGAAATTGTTAACTCCAACTAATGACTAAGAGGGTCCCAAACCGCGTTAATCCACACTTGCAGGCAAGTAATGCAGCACCCCAAGGATGGGCGTCAGTACAATATGTACCGAATATGTAAGGTAGTAAACGGATAATTGAATGAAAGTTGATAAGACTGAAGTAATCATGAAGAAGGGTAAGGGTTTAACCTGAACGATCTCACCATCCGAAACATCTAACGAAAAAGTATACATACACAAGCAAGAACCTAACCGGGCTACCATAAGCTTGGAAGGTACAAATAACACAAAATCACTTACCTAGGCCCCCATAATCCCCGAAAAGTACTAATAATGTACACGCTACTATCTAGCTACTGAAGGTTCATAAACATATTATAACTTAGGAATATTTGTTCTATGAAATTGTATTTGAGCCAGATAAGCTCCTGTAGCTGTATTTGTGTCTAAGCTATCTGGGCTGTGTAATTGGGCCCCGAGTCTTGGCTCGACTATGAGACATTATGTAATCTATGATAACTGGACCCGGGGCCTTGGCCAGCTATGGGTCGTAATGTGACTACTGTAATTGGATTCCGAGCCTTAGCTCGACTATGGATCATACTGTAGCTGCTGTAGCTGAGCCCCGAGCCTTGGCTTGACTATGGGCTATAATATAATTGTTGTAGTTGGACCCCAATACTTGGCTCGACTATGGGTCATAATAGAAGCTTTGAAAACTGGATACAGCCCTCACGACTTCACTCTGGTCCTTTCAGATATCATACTGATCCTGCCAGCATAACCCTATAGGCAATAGCATCCAAACCCCAAATATCATATACTACAACCACGATGACTAGGGTTAACTTTGACGAGGGTTACTTTATCATTACTATCGTCTAAATTCAATTCATAACAACTAACCACAATAGGTTTACTATGAAGTTCTATAGATATACAGTCTTACTATCTTTATGATGAATGCAACTTGGCAAAAAGGATAGCCTTACATACCTTAGGTGCCGACCTTCTCTTTAACTGGCAAGTTTCAACTTGTAACCGACAGTTCTATCCAACTAAAGCCCTGATAGTGAGAGAATAAGGCCAATTTCAATACTAAATTTGAAAAATAATGATAACTTTCGATAAAAATAGCAACTATAATTCACTTCGAGTAACTGGGCAATAAACCTATAATTTCCTAAGAGTTTAGAAGGGAGAAGTGATTACCTAATGTCTATGGTCGACTAGGATTCAATTTGAAACAATTCTGACAACTTTTACCCAGCGGAGCTCTAGTTTTCCAAGTGAATTTTCGAGAAATAACTCCGTAGTAATGCTACCCGTAGGCCTAGAACTCATTCCCCAAAGTTAATTTGCATTTGGACAGCGTTTGGTAGCGTAATCGGATGAAATTTGGTTGAAAGTTGCGTTCTCTCTCTACCTTAGCCATGGGAATCAATTAAGAATAAAGTGAAATGAGAAAAGGATTATATATATACTTATGGGTGGTGGTAGGGGTGGCTCCTCGCGCCAACACACTGTCGCGCTGTGCCTCTCAAGGCGCCAGCAGGCCTGGCGGGCCGCGTTGGCCCTATGAGCACTGGTCTCGTCCGACCCTTCTTTCGAGGCTTTTCCTACACGCTTCAAGCTCTCTTTATTCGTCACAAGTCCATGCGCACGCCTTCTAACCTATAGCATTTTACGGGGTGTAACAGCAGAGTTAGGAAATTTTCCTGATATTCTGGTGCTACAGATGGAGTGGGGTGCCAGAGGTGTTTAGAAGTGTAGAAATTTTTCTATGTCCGTGGTGCTATGGATGGAGTGGGGCACCCAAAGCTATACATTAGAGGAAAATTGACCTAGACTTGGGGCTATGGATGGGGCAGCACGCCAGACCTTCCTGGACGAGATTTTACTAATTTTTAAGCCAACTACTTCAGGGCAAAAGCGTCTTTTGAAGGCTTACCTATATATACAACATCTAGGGCATTTTTTGCATATTAGAATTCGCTTTGATTGATTGTAGAAGGTTTTAAATGAAGCTTTTGGAGGAGAGAAAAGTTCTACTTAGGTTTCTTCTTTTCTTTATTATTTTATATAGAATGATGGTGTGATCTTTATTTTTCCGCTTGTCAATAAGTGTAATACCCCAAAAGTGCCTAGGAGTAGGCCCGGGAAGCTAAAATGCAAAACTGCTGAAAGTTGGGAAATTGTTGTAGAATGAGAGGTTCCACGACTCGTGGGATTAACCTTCGACCCGTGGGAGTGAGTCGTTAAAGGTGTCTGGTTGTGGGTCAGGGGATACAACGATCGATCCAACGACTCGTTGTAGGTTACAATGAGTAGTTGTATGGAACCGTGGTGAGAGTTGGACTTGAGGTACAGGGATGCCACGAGCCACCCAATGACCCATTGTGAGGTACCAAGGATCATGGTGAGTAGCCGTTGTTAGCTTAGTGAGTTGGTCAGTGTATGTGACAGAATGAGACCACGACTCGTAGGTTCTAGTAACTAGTCGTGGTAAGACTCATGGTTGGAGAGAGTGCCTAGGTTGATGAAGGAACAAGGGGTGGTTGGAAGACCCGTTGTAGGATTGAATGACCCATTGTTTAGGTCGTTGTATGAGGCGAGGTCTTGCTTGGACCGTGCAAAGCACGAGTATACACCACGGGTCATCATATCCTCCAACGACCCGTAGGGTCGTCTGTTGTTTGGTCTAGTGAGCAATTTTTCTGCGTAATCAGTAATGATATTTCCGTCATTCCTTCGTCCTAAGGTCCTATACTACGTCATTTAAGGCTTGTTTTTGGAGGATTTTAATAGGGGAAAACCTATTCTAAGTGTATTCCTTCCATGCATGCAAGTTAATAAAATTTAGGAGGTGATCAAGAGCTTTTCTAAAGGGTTTTCTTTCAATTTCTCTTTGGGCAACCAGTGAGGTGGTAGAATCATCCCTTCCATGTATGTAGGGTTTTAAATGGGTGTCTTCCTTCCACACCCATGCCCGATCTCTATCAAAATATGATGAAAGGTCTATGATCAAGTATGGGTTTTACCCAAATTGTATAATTCTACAATTTCTTTACATGGGTATGATTAGATTGCATTTATTTTGATGAATTGTAAAGTTTGGGCAGATTCTAAATTGTTTTCAATACACAAATTATTTTTCAAATCTTGAATCTAAAATGCCAATGGATGAGAAGTTCATAAAAGTAGTGAATGATGATGAATGCATGATGATGTTGAGATTTAATGATGAAAATTATGTTTATAAAGCTACCCATGAATATGATGTTGTTTACAAAATAAAAATGTGTAGATCCTAGCATGACAAAGCTTTGAGCAATGCCAACATGATGATTTAAAGTGATGATTTTTCCGACATAAGCTTACCACATTGTTTGAAGTGAAGTTTCCCAATAGATGATGTTGAATTTCATTTCATACGAAGCTGAGTGATGCATGATTTCATATTGAGCTTCACATTAGACGATGTTGAGCTTCATCAATTGACGATGTTGAGATTCGTTATATATGATCTAGAGCATTGCATGTTTTTTGGAAGAAGAGTATAGCACCGAGCGGTTAAGGGCCGATCACCCTATAGCCGAGAACTCTGCGCCAATGTAGGTTTATACTATTATATTATTGGGACCTCTCTTGTGAGGTATCCCTTGACCGATTGGACCTTAAGCTTGATATTGATATCATGGTATCATCCATCACCCTGGCAAGGTTATGGACGGCTCTGATCTTGGGCAGATTTATATGCCCAAGTGATACTCAAATGCATCGTTTTGTCTTGTTTATCTAATGATGTTTGTACATTCTCATGTAAATTGTAGTAAAATGTGAATTTATATAAAATGTGAATTTATACTAACCAACATGATTAGCATTGTTTTGCAGGAAAATGTCATTTCATGAAGCTAAGATGCATGTTGGGAGGAATCGAAAATGGACTCGGAAGCGAGCAAGGAAATGGCCAAGGAAAGCAATGATTAGCTAGACTCCGCGATGGAGCCGTGTCACGCTGCCATCGCTGGAGGCATTCCGTCCGGAGGATTAAATTGGCAACAATTCCGGTGAGAAGGTCCGCGCTGCCTCCGTGGCACGTTGGACCCAACTACCTTGAACTTGGAATTCCAGTGAAGGTGCGTCGTTCATGCCGTGGTCACTGCTACAGCTCCGCATGCCGTGCCACGTTAGTCAAATACCGGACGACCAAAATTCTAGAGAGCTCTCCGCTTAGTGCCGTGTCACGGAGGCAGTGTTCCGCGATGTACCTCCAGACACGTTGCTTGTTATTCCGGGAAAAATTCCCACCAGTATAAAAGAACACTAGGTTCATTTTTAATTATTCTCGACTTGGTGGAGCAAGAACGGTTACAGCGGCTGAGGGGACTAAAATCTTAGGTTTCTCTCATCTCTTTATCCTTTCTTTCAATTGTTTGTGTGATTTACGCTCATTGATGATGTTTAATCCACAAAAGGAGTGGCTAATTCAATTTTTGTCGAGGTTAAGAAAACCATTGTATTGAAATGTTGTTGATCATTTGGTTTTTCATCTTTTCTTCCATGGTTGTTCTATTAATTCTTGTTCTTACCGCATTAATATTTGGTCAATGTTAATGTACATCTGAAAAGTCCGGTTTCACTCTGAGAGAGCACGAAATTAGAAAGTGGTGAATTAATAGATATGATCTTTTTCTTAGTTTGGAAAATTGAGAATTGATTTACCTTCGTGGATAGAAATATACCCGAAAGTCGTATTAGTCAATCACGGAATCGGTTTTGTATGGCTAGAACATGAATTGCTTCTTATAACAGAAATGTAGGTGGAAGGTTCATGATTCTTAAGTTGGATTAAATACAAGAGTTTTAATCCATAGGCATAAGTTCCGACTAGCAACCGGAGGAAAGATTAACCAACTTGTATCGATAATTACCTCTCTTACATGTTCATTTTAGCCTCAGCATCCTCACATTCATAGTTCAGACTCAAACCATATTCATTTTAGACATAGTACAAATTTAGGAAATAAAATATAAAAACTTTTCTTTACATTGTTGGGGTTCCATTTTTAGAGTTACATGTGCTTAATTGACACTTGAGTAGATTTGCCCCGTAGCCCAGTCCCTGTGGGATCGATACTTGGCTTACTTGAGCCATTTACTACTTGTTCGACCACGTGTACTTGCGTGTAGTCATCAATACAATCGAACAAGTTTTTTGGCGCCGTTGCCTAGGACTCGGCAATTGGCAAAATTTTTCTTAAAGTGTTAGTTTGCTATTTCTTTATATTGGTGTTGACAACTTGGTCTTAGCCTGTATTTTGCAGATATTAAATTCTGTTGAACATTGGCAAGGGACAAGGAGCTGGTGGACCCATCCTTAGAGCCTAAAGATAATTCCATCAAGCCAACTAGAGAGAAGCTCTATATAGTAAGCCGCAGAGTTCGTGACAAACAATCCCGGAGCAACCTCGTATCCACCACTTGTGCGGGCAGTGTTAGTACCAAGGAAATGGCAGCTAGGCCGATTCGTGATGTGGCAATCCCACAGCTAGCAATGTCACATCTAGCATTCGCAAACCCGAGCCAGAAGGGAGGTTCAAGAATAAATGTAACATGGTGCAATTGCCGCACACTAGCGTGGCGTCACGGTCTCCCTCACGAGGATCCACAACAACATCTTCAAAATGTTTTGAGATAAGTGACACTTACAGTCCCGCGGGAGTGTCAACAAATTATGTCGCTTACATTGTTCCCATTTTCACTTTTGGGAGAAGCCGAAAAGGTGGTTGAAAGCCGAGCCACCCACCCATCACCACGGGATGATCTTGCAAAGAAGTTCTTGATCCGGTTCTTTCCCCATCCGGTAAAACAGTGAGACTTAGAAGTCAAATTCAAAAGTCAAACAAAGAGAAGGGGAGAATCTGCAGCATCAAGCTTGGGAGAGACTAAATCGATGTTGGCGTGGATTGTCCTCATCACCACCAATCCAATGATGTGCTGGTGCACACTTTTTATAGAGGGTTTGGAACCACACACAAAAATTATGCTGGATTCAGCCGCTGGGGGACAAGCATTAGAAAAGACTTATGAGGAGCTGTATACTTTGTTGAATCGTATTTCGCAGGGTAATCCGAGGGAATGCGGACTCTTCAAGAGGAGGAGTAAGGAAAGCAAACTGGAGTCTTAGAAGTGGATGGTTTTACAACTATCGCAATGATAGCTGCATTGCAAGATCAACTCAACACCCACTTCAGTAATATGAGCATGAATCAGTCTCAAGCCCCAGTGCAGATTTGGTGTGAAGTGTGCGGGAGTAATGAACACTCGCCTGAGTGTTGTGGAGCACCCGACTCGATGAACTTTGTCGCAATGCACAAAGGAATAATCACCAACGCAAGGTAACAATTACAATTTAACTGGAGTGGAATCACCCGAATTTCTCTGGGGTAGCAACAACCATCAGGGGAAGAGTTCGAGTCAGGGGGCGCAAAGAAATCAAGGGAGAGCAGCAGAACTATCAATGCTAGCAGAAAGAAATAACAATGCACCTCCCCCGCCACCATCACCCACAAACATTGAGGAAATGTTTAAAACTAAGGATAGCTAACCGCTCAATTGCAGGCTGACTATGTGAATTGGCAGCCGATGTTAAGAACAATCAGTTAGCTACAAAGGCGCTTGAGTACTATTAGTTTGGGAAATTTGTTGGAGCCCAAAACACCGTGCCTAGAGGAGGACTTCCTAGCGATGGACCCCCAACCCTGTGTGTGAATGCAAAGTGGACCACAAGGGAGTGGTTTGTAGCTTAAAGAGGTGGAACCAGAAAGACCACCTCAATAGTCGGGAGCAGCAAAATGGAGAGGGAGCAAAGAGATGAGAGGGGGAAGAAAAAGGATGCCGAACCAGAAAGACCTCCACCCCCGTCTATCAAAGATTAAAGAAACACAAGGAGGAGGCGTGTTTTTGGAGGTGCTTAAACAGGCAAAATAATACTAACTTACCCCTGTTGTTGATGTTTTGAAGGGAGTGCCGAAGTACGCAAAGTACATAAAGGACATCGTGGCTTAACAAAAGCAAAGCTGACTGAAAGTACGCTACTAAGTGGCTCTTACGGAGGAGTGCACCTTTCCCGGATACGTAATTGGTGTTGCCCATAAAAGCTCAAGGACACCGGGAGCATACAAATTACTATTAAGGTATATCCGAGCTCGCTGATTATGTGATTTGGGAGCGAGCATTAACTTGATGCCGACATCGTATTCAAGCAGTTGGGGCTAGGGAGTCCTAGACCAACAACAAGGAGCTTGCAAAATAGCGCATCGTTCCTGCACCGATGGCATTGTGAGGACGGTCATGCAAGTGGGCTCCCCCTTATCTTCCTAGAGACCGTTGTGTCAGACTTTGAGCTGCATTTTGAAGTCCCATTTATTTTGGGACTGTCCTTTCATGACCAGAAAGCGGCCTGATTGATGTAGCCGGCAGTGGCTGCCTAACTATGCGAGCACACGACAAGGCGGGAGGTGTTTGATGTGTACAAGGCCACCAAGCTCCAAAGTCAGGTACGAACTCTCGGTGATCAATGTGCTTGATCGATCTGATATTGTTCAGAGCGTTGAGTCACGAGAGTTAATGGGGAAACCACCAGATAGGGGTAAGGTGACAGGGTGAGGACGTACACTGAAGAAAAACGCCCGTCACCCTAGGGGTCAATGAGCGTGAACGACGCCGAGCCGCGATGGTAAACTGTGCGCCGCACGGGAGGCAACCCGTGATTTTGTTGTATTGTTAGGTGTACGCTAGTTAAAAAGAAAAAAAAAAGAAAAAAGAAAAATATGTAATCTAAATATAAAAAATATTGTTTGTGTTTTTCAAAACCTCGGGATTCTAACCGCTTCAGGGTAAGATAAATTTCAGGTTGGTTGAGTGGCAAAATGCAAAGAATCGAAAAGGAGTAAAACGAGGTAAGAAAAAATAAAAGTGGCAAAACAAATTGAGCCCACGTGATGGCTCCGTGTCACGGAGGAGGGCCTCCGCGTTGTCCTCCGTGACACGTTGAAGGCAAATTCTCGAATTTTTACAAATTCCGTAACACCGCACGAGCTGGCTTCCTGTGCCACGGGAGGGGTGCTCCGCATTACCCTCCGTGACACGTTGAGGCGGCTCGTTGCCGGGTCACACCGAGTCACCAGGTAACCCATGGCGAAATCCCACTTTTTAACCCAATTTCCCTCATTTTTCCTCATTTCTCATCCCTCCGCGACAAACATCCCAAAAATCCCTTCTCTCCCTCAATGTTCCATGGACCTAGGTACACAATTTCGTCAAGTTTTCTTCTTTCATCAATTCAAGGTATGTTATTCAACTCTATCTCAATTATGGTCGAATTTTTTGATTTTTATACAGAGATGTGAGTAAACCTTACCCTATGTAGAAATTGAGCTTAAATTCATTTAAGTTATTGTTGATTACGTTCGTATTATCATTGTGATTGTATGAACCTGATAAATACATTAGCTTGATCGATTTTTTTGTAAAAATTGTAGCTAGGGCTTGAATTTGACACATGAAAAAGGGAAAAATCTAGTTGAAATGTGAAATTCTTGTTGGTTTGTGTATGCTGGGTGAGATGAGCTGGTTGTGCTAACTGTTAATATTCTAAAAGACCGATGATTTTCGGGGTATTGAAATTGTGATATGCAAGAAATGGGTGAATTGCATAGGTTTTGTGTAGATAAATTTTTTTCCCTTTTCTTTCCTCAAGTGCTATGTATAGAAATGTGATCGATGGTAATGTTGTGATTAGTTGTACTAAGTCCGAGTAGTACAAAAGAATTTATACCGTCATCTTCCAACAAGGCATGTTTGTTGTGTTTTCTGTTTGTTTGTTTATGTAAATTAGAAATAAGTACGATCTTGCCGTAATGCTGTAATCAGCTAAAGACTAAGTGTGGGTGGCCTAGCCTAACCCAACCTTAGTCGAAGCTAATTTTAAATTGGACTCACATTGGGACCGGGGCTCGCTTTATTTGACAGGAACGATGTCGATCAGTATACAAAGGAAAGGGCGCATCTACATCGTGCGCCGGTAGAAAGAGGGATTAGACTGGGAACAATGGGGCCCCAAGAAGACCAGCGTTCCACGCGGCCACCGCCAGCACACGGAACCCGATGGGTGACAGAAGGGAAGAAGTGGTATACAAAGCATAAGGAAACAAGTACTTCCAGGAGCACATTAAAAGGGAGCTCGTTGGCACAAGAGTTCCCTCGAATTTTCCACCAGATTGACACCGCCTCGGCTGAGCTTCATCTTTGAAGAGCCCAAGGAGTGCACCGCACTTGATTCGGGAGTTCTATGCAAGTTGGAACCCGACGCTCCGCACAAGCACCATCAAAATAAGGGGCTTCGATTGTCACTCTTGAGCCCCATCACCTTAATGCCATCTTTGGGGCGCAGAAAATAGATGCCCATGTACCTGTTGGCAACAATATCACCCACCGTATGTGGATATCGAATACCTTGTGTGGAGCCCGGTTCGACAAAGACGTTGAGCGTATGCGAGCAGGGGCTACCATCGATTGATTGCCCTACTCACGTATGAACAGGAAGCCGTAATCTGGCTGGAAATTGTTTGTTCTGCTGATTCGGGGGGTGCACATGACAGATGTCACCCGGGATCGCGTATGCCTGGGTGTATGCCCCGCTGAAAGGGCTTGAAATCATGTTGGGGCGGTGATCATAACCACCATGAAGAGAGCCCGTTTGCATCAAGGGCACAAAATGGGTTTTTGGTGGTTTGCTGACCACGTTCCCGAGGGCCCGGATGTTGAGGAAGAGGCCCCGGATTACATCCCGCAAATGGAGAGGCGTGTCGTGGACTTCACAAGACCAAGGCACTGACCACTCACGGCCAGTCTCACACTCAGTCGAGCGACATGCTCGGTATGATCAGTACATGGCCCGCATGTTCGGGATGCAGATGGATCCGCCTGCGCATAGGCGGGAGGCCGAAGTAATAGAGGATGAGCCGTGGCGCCGACTTAGAATACCCCTTTTCGGTGAAAACGCCGGTGGCTCTATGTCGGCGGCCCAGATTTTGTGGGAGGTCGAGGATGACGACGAACCCACCGATGAGGGAGACACGCGCAGGACTCCGATGTTGGAGTCGAAGGAGGACGACGGGGGTGATTCAGACATGGAGACGCAGGCAATGGCACCCTATCAAGAAGTGAATACTTTAATTGATCAGGGATTTTCACCGCCCACTTTTGTGCTATGTTGATATTATGAACACTGGGACAGTGTTCGGTTTTAAGTGTGAGGTGGGGAGTAGTTAGTGTGCTGGTTTTTGTCTTGTTTTTGTGTTGATATTCATGTCTCCTGTTGTTGTGCTCGGAAAAATTGTGACCCCAGGGTTTTTGTGTGTATGTTTTATTTTTTTTATTTTTTTTATTTTTTTTATTTTTTTTATTTTTTTTATTTTTTTTATTTTTTTTATATATATTTTGGTATTTTTAAAAAAAATTTCGTAATTATTTGTATGATTGGGTTTCTCTGGGCGTTTGTTTTCGCTTCTTTTTTACCGAGAAGAGTCCCATTGAACCATGGTCAATAGTGACCGCTCCCTATGATGGGATGGATGACGACTCGGTCTTAAGGGAAATGGTCGATAGAGTAGTTTTTGTCTTTTATTGTTTTTGTTTGTTGGTTGTGAACCTGCGTGTCGCTACTCTATGGTTACGAAATTCTTGTTGCGTGTTTTACATGATATTTAGAATGCAAAGGTGATTCGTATGAAAGAATGCAATTTTGTACATATGTTGAGATCCTAGGCCATAGAATTCGATTCCGATGTGATTGAGGCTTAATGTTTGAATTCTTGTAATTGGGCCGATTTAAGAGTTCAGAATATGTCTTGAGTTGAGCATGTGCAATGAGTGTCTAGTGAGGTTTCGATTATTCCATGCTATTGTGAATTGTCTAGGTTCTGTGTGTACGAAAACGAAATGAAGGAAGTGTAGTGTAGGAAAGGATGGTATGTTTCTTTGTTTTAACCGAAAGTTTTTTCTTTTTCATACCCACCTCGAATGTCAAATCCTAGTTAGCCCATTGAGCCTTAGCCATTTTTTTCTTTTGTCAAAAGGTGTAAACCAAGCTTAACCCTTTTTCATTATCCGTAAATCTCGATCCAAAGCTCTAAGCCGCTCAAGAAAATAATTTTCCCACGTTGTCAAGGAGTGAGTATTGTGAGAAGAAAAGAAAAAGCAAAGTGATGAAAGTAAGAAAAAATCAAAGGTGCACTAGCCAAATTTAAAGAAAATAAAGATGTATAACTAATCTTTGTTGTTAAGTTCGGTGCGCTGAAAGAAATGGGGACAAAAATAAAGAAAGACGTCAAGAAGGGGAGGATGAAGGAAGAAACAATGCCCGAATGTGATGGGATGTATTGAAAAAGCGCTTAAGGATGCTAGTTGCTATTATTGCCAGCCCAGTATATACTAGTTCCGTAGCTTACATTACAAACCCATTAAGTCCCACGTGATCTTACATCACGTGTCCTTATATTAGTGAGAGTAATACACTAGAGGAAAGCCTATGGTTCATGACATGATGCATGTGAATTCTTTTGGGAGAGAGAGTGAAATCGGGTTTATATTCCCCGTATAATGTTTAGAGTTCATGTGAATGAAAAGGGGGAAATTCTCTCAGGTTGTGAGGGCACATGCTTGACAGAGATTGAATTTCATGTCGAATATCTTGATCAGCTAATTTGCATTAGTTTGCCGATATCGAGAGTCGATTCGTGAGTCTAGGAGGTCTTGATGTGTTGGATGTCATTGTACGGATGATACTATGCATGTTTTCTTGATGATTTGCTATGTTAACACACCGTATAACCGTAGCTAGGATTGTCGAGCCAAAGTAGCCATGATTGGGTGTCAATTGCATGAGGTGTAAGATTATTGTTCGAGACGAACAAGATTTTAAGTGTGGGGGTAAGTGATCTTGGGCAGATTTATATGCCCAAGTGATACTCAAATGCGTCGTTTTGTCTTGATTATCTAACGATGTTTGTACATTCTCATGTAAATTAGGTAAAATGTGAATTTATACTTCAACCAACATGATTAGCGTTGTTTTGAAGGAAAATGTCATTTTATGAAGCTAAGATGCATGTTGGGAGGAATCGGAAATGGACCTCGGAAGTAGCAAGGAAATGGCCAAGGAAAGCAATGATTAAAGGGGCCCGCGATGGAGTCGCGGTCATGCTTCCATCACGGAGGCATTCTGTCCGGAGGATTAAATTGGCAACAATTCCGCAGAAGGTCCGCTGCCTCCGTGGCACGTTGACCTACTACACTGAACTTGGAATTCCAAAGTGAAGGTGCTGCTCATGCCGTGTCATGTTGGGCGAGTTCCGCGTTGCATGCCGTGCCACGCTGGGGTTAAATACCTCGACGACCAAATTCCGTAGAGCTTCCTCAAAGCCGTGTCACGGAGGCGTGTTCGCGATGCACCCGTGACACGTTGTTTGTTATTCCGGAAAATTCCCACCAATATAAATAGAACACTTAGGTTCATTTTTACTATTCTGACTTGCTGAGCAAGAACGTGGGTTACGTGCAGTTTAGGGGACGAAAATCTTGTGGTTTTTCTCTCATCTCTTTCTCCTTTCTTTTCAATTGTTTGTATGATTTACACTCATTTGAAGATGTTTAGTCCACAAATGAGTGGCTAATTTCACTTGCTGAGGTTAAGGACCATTGTATTGAAATGTGATTGTTGATCATTTGTTTTTCATCTTTCTTCCATGGTTGTTCTAAAATTTTGCTCCTTACCGTACAATGTGTGGCCAATGTTAATGTACATCTAAAAAGTCCGTTTTCACTCGAGAGAGCGCGAAATTGGAAAGTTGTGAATTAATAGGATATGATCTGTTCTTTGTTTGGGAAAATTGAGAACTGATTACCTTCAGGATAGAAATATACCCCAAAAGTTGTCTTAGTCAATCACGTAATCGGTTTTGTATGGCTAGAACATGAATTGCTTTTTAGTCATCGAAAATGTAGGTGGAAGCCAGTTCATGATTCTTAAGTTAAGCTAAATACGAGAGTTTTAATCTGAAGGCATAAGTTCCGACTAGCAACCGGAGAAAAGATTAACCAACTTGTATCGATATTAATTTCTCTACATGTTCGTCATTCATAGTCTGACTAAACCGTATATTCATTTTAGACTTAGTACAAATTTAGGAAACAAAAATATAAAAATTTTCTTGGCTACTGTTGTCCGCATTTTAGAGTTACAGTTAATTACACTTGAGTAGATTTGCCCTGGGTAGTCCAGTCCCTGTGGGATCGATACTTGGCTTACTTGAGCCATTTACTACTTGTTCGACCACGTGCACTTGCGTGTAGTCATCCACACCGCCGAACGTGCCTACCCATTTGAGTGTGATAGTTGGGATCATGTAAGCTCTATCATGGTATATCGGTTAAGTGACAAGTCTCCCACTATCTAAATCATTCAGATCGCATACTCATCATTAATGATAATTATCTTATGCATGCATGTTCAAAAGCAAGTGTTTGTCTCATTGTTCAACACTTTTTGATATAAATGTTATGTTTAGTTTTGAGTCATTCGAGTCGGTCATGATGTTGTAAAGCTAAGAATGGTTATGTCATGATAAGATTTCGATTTCAAAATGAATGCATGTAGCCCTTCTACTTATACTTGAAAGCTTATGATATTCATGAAATGTTTTTAAATGATTTACGTTGCTAGAGAGGTAATTGACTTACCCTCGATACTCTGCAGACATTCCACATACCGACCACATACTTTCTATGCTGCATAATTTCATGATGCGTATCCTGTTCTCTGTTCAACCCTGCCCATAGTCGCTTATCAGAGTTAGAACTTGTTTGGTTGGTGAATCCTCATCTTCGAGGACTAGACTATCATTTTCCTTTATGTATTTTCGCTTTAGTATTATTGAGTTAGTTCGGGTCTTGTCCCTTCAACTCGTCCAAATTAGAGTATTTCAGACTTGTGTATGGCTAACTTCATATATTATTCTGATGTGCTTTTGCATAAGACTTCCGCTGAGTTATACTATGTTTTCATGATTAGCTAAATGAGTTAGATGAATTCTAATGCCATGGGTCGACTTGGCCCTCGGGGTCCCTTGTCCCGTGCTCATGATCCGGTCTGTTGGATCGTGAAAAACTTGGTATCAGACCATAGGTTTGATGAGTCCTAGGGAGTCTGGAAAAAGCCGCATTAGGTAGAGTCTTTTCATGGGTGTGAAGTGCTCACACTTATGACCTAAGAGGTTACTAGATGTTTTAAGAAATGTTCTCTTTTCAGGATCTATGTTGTGCGTTGAAAAGCCTTTTCTATTCTTCTGATTCGTGCTATTCGAGATTGAAGAATCATGGCTCCTCGAAGGATGAATAGAAGGAGGAATGGAGGTTGTGAGGGCCACGAGGATGGAAACGGTCATGTGTTCGCCCAATCCCACTAGTTCTTGAGCCTCGTACACCGAAGCCGCCCGCTCATGCTGAGTTTCGAGCTTCTTGGCCCAGATGTTTGTACAGGCCTTGACCACTCAGATCAATCAGCAGGCCATTGCGCATGTTCCTCCAAACGGTAATGCAGCGGCAGCCAGAGTCTGAGACTTCTTAAGAATGAACCCGCTGGAGTTTTTGGGGTCCAAGGTAGACGAGGACCCGCATGATTTCATTGATGAGATTGTCAAGATCTCCCAGGTTATGGGGGTGAGAAAAGTTGAGTGCGAAGAGTTGGCCTCCCTTCCAGTTGAAGGGGCTGCGATATTTGGTTCTGCCGCTGGAAGGACAAAGAGGGTCGTTGGTGAGTAGGCCCGATCTCATGGGAGGAGTTTCGTGTTGCATTCTAGATTAGTTCTTCCCTCGAGAGATGAGGGAGTTGAGAGCAACTAAGTTCGTGAATTTAAAGAAAGGAAAGGATGACTGTGCAGGAGTACACCCTTGAGTTCACCCGCTATCTATGTATTCCCTGGGGAGTTAGTGGTCGACTAGTGGGCGCGGGTGAGCAGATTTGTGTATGGTGTAGCAGGATATTTGGACAAGGACTGCAGGACAACTATGCTCTATTAGGACATGGACTGCATCGTGTTGTATTCTCAACAAATGGAGGCAACACATTCGAGGGAGAGGTGGGAGGCCAAGAGGGCCAAGAACGAGGACCACAGGTGTTCTCTCAACAGAGGTCCTGGTGGGCATCACCACAGACCCACTAGAGATCATCAGCCCCAACATCTTCAGAGCTAAGTGTGCCATCTAGGCCCAAACATGATCATAGAGGGAGAGCGTCAGGCTGAGGGGTCATAGCAGTAGGCCCGGAAGACTCCAGCATTCCAAATTTCTTGGTGAAAATGCGGTCGAGGACACACAAGCGCTAAGGCTTGTCAGTCGTATTTATTTTGATGTGGGGCAATTGAGACATATGCTCAGAGATTGTCCCATTGCGAGACAGGATTAGGTTGGGGTGTTGAGGCCCAGCTTCTAGTTCAGCAGCCCCCTCCCCCACGCATAGCACATCAGGGGGCATCTATCAGTGCAACCGGCGGGCGCGTCAGAACAGATTCTATACCTTAGCCACTCGTCAGGAGAAGGAGGTCTCACCAGAAGTAGTCACCGGTATGTTGAGAGTCATTTCATGTTGATGTTTATGCTTTGTTAGGTCCGGGGCCATCTTGTCTTTTTGTGACACCCATGTGGCCAGTAGCTTCAGAGTCGATCCCGATGTCTTATCGTAGTCCTTCTCGCCTACTCTAGTAGGTGACCTCGCTATATCTAGACGGGTGTATAGAGATTGCTCCGATCTCAGTTCTTCATAAGGTCACCTTAGCAGACTTGATAGAGCTATCCATGATCAATTTTGATGTTATTCCCCCTGCATGGATTGCTATTTGCATGCTATGCTTCGCTAATTATAGGACCTTGCCAAGAGAGTTCGATTGGTTTTGTCTTAGAATGAGAGGGTAGTTCAACTGTGCCTATAGGTGGATTTATTTCCTACCGTAAGGCTAGGAAAATGATTTATAAGGGTTAAGAACGTGGAGTCTGAAATCCCGACTATACAAGCACATACCGCAGCACGTGAGTATCCATAGTTCTTTCCCGATGATTTGCCAGTGTCCTTCCCGAGCGGGAGATTGATTTCGGTATAAGATCTTCCCGAAACGCACCTATATCTATTCTGCCTTCAGGAACGGCTCCAGCCGAGCTAAAAGAGTTGAAGGACTGGGCCGAAGGACCTGTCAGATAAAGGCTTTATTAGGCCGAGTAAGTCCCTATGGGTTGCACCAGTCCTATTTATTCGGAAGAAAGATGGTTCTATTTGCATGTGCATTGATTATAGGCAGTTGAACAAGGTCATAGTGAAGAACATATATCCCTTACCCAGATCGATGATTTTTTTGACAAACTTCGTGGCGCCTAAGTGTTTCTCCAAGATTGATCTCGTGTCCTGGTATCACCAAACTTAGGGTTCGGGAGAGTGACATCCCGAAAACCGCTTGCAAGACTCGGTATGTTCACTACGAATTTATTTTTATGTCTTTGGACTAACCAATGCCCCCGCAGTTTTTATGGATCTAATGAACAGGTGTTCAAGTCATATTTGGACATGTTCGTGATTGTGTTCATTGATGACATCATTATATACCGGAGAGGAGGAGCATGCCGCTCACTTGAGAATTGTGCTTCAGACCCTCAATGATCGCTGTTGTATGCAAAGTTCAACAAATGTGAGTTTTGGTTAGACTCGTGGCATTTAGGACATGTGGTATTGGGTGAGGGTATGTTAGACTCGTAAGATCATGAGGTAAAGAATTGGCCCATACCGGTGAACCCATCAGATATCAGGAGCTTTTTGGGATTAGCGGGTCACTATCTGGAGATTTCGTGGAGGGCTTCTTCATCTATTGTCACACCATTGACTAAGTTGACTCGTGTAAGAAGCTGAAGTTTCAATGGTTGGAGGCTTGTGAGAAAAGCCTAAGAGTTGAAGACTCGACTCACTTCAGCACTAGTGCTGACCCTACTTGAGGGTACGGATGGCTTTGTTGTTATATTGTGATGCTCTCATGGTCTGATTGGGATGTATGTTGATGCAGCATAGAAGGAGATAGCATACGCCTGCTATCAATTAAGGTTCATGAAAAGAACTACCCTGACCCATGATCTTGAATTGGCCGCGGTGGTGTTTTCCTTGAAGATATAGTGGCATTACTTGTATGCGGTCCATGTGGATGTATTCCACGGATCACAAGAGCTTGCAATATGTGTTCATTACCAGAAAGATCTCAATCTTTCTGCAAAGGAGGTGGTTGGAGCTACTTATGGACTATGATATAAGTGTTCTTTACCACCCGGGACAAAGCACATGGTAGAGGATGCACTTAGTAGAATCTCTATGGGAAGTGTGCTTCAACGTGGATGAGGGAAAGAAAGAGTTGGTAAAAGATGTCCATCGACTTGCGAGCTTGGGCAGTTAGATTGGTCGACTCGACCGACGGCGGCGTTGTTGTGAAAAATGATCAAAATCGTCCATGGTGGTTGATGTTAAATCTAGACAAGATGAGGATTCCGATTCTATTAAAGCTGAAGGGAAGTCGTTCGAAGTCAAAAGGTGGAGGTCTTCCCAAGGGGGAGATGGTACGCGGTACCTGTGGTCGCCTATGAACGATATCGATAATTTGAGGGATCGAATATTGCATGAGGCACATTGATCCAGGTATTCTATCCATCCGGGTACTACCAAGATGTATCATGATCGCGGTGAGAAATATATTGGTGGGAACAAAATGAAGAAGGATATTGTAGAATTATAGCCAAGTGTCTAACCGCCAACAAGTGAAGGTTGAACATCAAAGGTCGGGAGGCTTACTTTAGATAGTTAGCATTCCCCACTTGAAAGTGGGGAAGAGATTAATATGGATTTCCATTACAAGCCTACCGTACTCGCCGACACTATGATTCTATTTGGGTGGTGGCAGACAGGTTGACCAAGGCTGCACGCTTTCTAACGGCCAAAACCACGGATTCAACTGATGATTATGCCAAATTATATATTCGAGAGTTGGTCCAACTTCATGGAGTGCCCTTGTCCATTATTCCTGACCGAGGTACTCAGTTTACCTCTCAGTTTTGGCAGTCTTTTCAAAAAGGGATTGGGACTCAGGTTAAGATCAGCACAACATTCCATCCGTAAACGGATGGCCGGGGCGGAGCGGACAATTCAAACTCTCGAGGACATATTGAGAGCTTGTGTGATGGACTTTAAAGGTAGTTGGGATGATCAATATTTGATTATGATAATTGCATGTAGTTATTGTTGACGCGTAGTCATTCCACTAGTTTTCGGTTTAAATGATCAGTATTTGATTATGATAATTGCATGTTTTTATTAGCTTGTTTCAACATTCGAGGATGAATGATCCCATGGGGGGAGATATTGTATCACCTCGAAAGTGCTCTGGTGAGTAGGCTCGGAAAGCTAAAATGCAAAACTGCTGAAAGTTAGGAAATTGTTGTAGGGCGAGAGGTTCCACGACTCGTGGGATCAACCTATGACCCGTGGGAGTAAGTCGTGAAAGGTGTCTGGTTGTGGGTTAGGGGAGACAACTATTCATCCAACCACCTTACCGTAGGTTACAATGAGTCGTCGTATGGAACCGTGATGAGAGATGGACTTGAGGTTTAGGGATGCCACGGGCCATCCAACAGCCCATTGTGAGGTACCATAGATCGTGGTGAACAGCCGTTGTTAGCTTAGCGAGGTGGTCAGTGTGTGTGACGAGCGAGACCACGACTGTGGGTTCTAGTAATGAATGTGGTAAGGCTCGCGGGTTGGAGAGAGTGCCTAGGTTGATGAAGGAAACAACGGGTGGTTGCGAACCGTTGTAGGATTGAACGACCCGTTGTTTAGGTCATTTGTGAGCTGAGGTCTAGCCTGGATAGCGTGCAAAGCAAGAGTAGACACCACGGGTCATGGTATACCCAACCACTCATAGGGTCGTCCGTTGTTTGGTCTAGTGAGCAATTTTTCTGCGTAACCAGTAAGGGTATTTTCGTTATTCCTTCGTCCTAATGCCCTATACTACGTCCTTTAAGGATCATTTTGGAGGATTTTAGTAGGGGAAAACCTATTCTAAGTGTATTCCTTCCATGCATGCAAGTTTATAAAATTTAGGAGGTGATCAAGAGTTTTTCTACAGAGTTTTCTTCCAATTTCTATTTGCACAATTAGTGAGGTGGTAGAATCATCCCTTCCAGGTATGTACGGTTTTAAATGAGTGTCTTCCTTCCACACCCATTCCCAACACCCTATCAAAATATGATTAAAGGTCTATGATCAAGTATGGGGTTTTACCCAAAATGTATAATTCTACAATTTCTATACATGGATATGATTAGATTGTGTTTATATTGATGAATTGTAAAGCTTGAGAAGATTCTAAATTGTTTTCAATACACAAATTTCTTTCCAAATCTTGAATCTAAAATTCCCATGGATGAGAAGTTCATAAAAGTAGTGAATGATGATGAATGCATGATGATGTTGAGATTTAATGATGAAAAGTATGTTTCTAAAGCTACCCATGATTATGATGTTGTTTTCAAAATAAAAATGTGTAGATCCTAGTATGATAAAGCTTTGGGCAATGCCCACATGATGATTTAAAGTTATGATTTTCCCGACATAAGCTTACCACATTGTTTGAAGTGAAGTTTCCCAATTTTTCATAAATTCTAGCTTGTGGTATGTTGAGTTAAAAATTCTACATGTAGCTTACCACAAGATTTGGAGTGGATGCTCCCACCTATGATTGAGCTTGTGGTATGTTTCGGAATAGATATTCTCATATGCATGAATGTATAATTGAGATGTATGTCATTATCGAGCTTTGTCAAAGGACAATGTGGAGCTTCATTTTCATATGATGTCGAGTCTATGCATGATTTCATCATTTAGCTTTGTCAATAGACATTGCTGAGCTTCGTTTCATATGATGTTGAGTTATGCATGATTTCATATTGAGCTTCGTCAATTGACGATGTTGAGCTTCGTTATATATGATGTAGAGCATTGCATGTTTTTGGGAGAAGAGTCTAGCACTAAGCGGGTTAAGGGACGATCACCCTATACCCGAGAACTACGCGCCAACATAGGTTTATACTATTATATTATTGAGACCTCCCTTGTGAGCTATCCCCGGCCCGATTGGCCCTTAAGCTTGATATCGATATCATGGTATCGTCTATCACCCTGGAAAGGTAATGGATGGCTCGACCCACTTGAGTGTGATAGTTGGGACCACGTAAGCTCTATCGTGGTATGTCGGTTAAGTGACGAGTCTCCCACTGTCTAAATCATTCAAATTGCATATTCATCATTAATGATAATTATCTTATGCATGCATGTTCAAAAAGCAAGGTTTGACTCATTGTTTAGCTTTTGATATAAATGCTATGTTCAACTTTGAGTCATTCGAGTCGGTCATGATGTTGTAGAGCTAAGCATGGTCATGTCATGATAAGATTTCGATTTTAGAATGAATGCATGTAACCCTTCTACTTATACTTGAAAGCTTATGATATGCATGAAATGTTTTTAAATGATTTACATTGCTAGAGCAGTTTTAGTTACCTTGCATACTCGGTACATTCCATGTACTAACCGCATACTCCTTATGCTGCATCGTTTCATGATGTAGGACTCGGTTCTCAGGTTCAGCCCCGCTCGTAGTCTCTAATCAGAGTTAGCACCTGTTTGGTTGGTGAGTCCTCATCTTTCAAGGACTAGACTATCATTTTTCTTTATGTATTTTTAGTTTCAGTATTGTTGAGTTAATTGGGGTCTTGTCCCTTAAACTCGTCCAGATTAGAGGCTTTCAGACTTATGTATGTATAGCTTCGGATATTATTCTGATGTGTTGTTTTATGAGACTTCCGCTGAGTTATAATTATGTTTTCGTCATGATTATTAAATGAGTTAGTTGAATGCTTATGCCATGGGTCGACTTAGGGTCTCTCGGGGTTCCTTGTCCCATGTTTACGATTTGGTTCAACGCTTGGTTCATGACAATAAGTGGCTAAACGCCCATTCTATGCTTTTGGCCATATTTGATGGTTGAAGTTTGAAAGACTGATGATTGCTAGTTTTGATTCTTAATAAATGTTGTTTATATTTACTTGTTTTAATTGCTTATTTACTATACTGATCACCTTGTGAGTAAATCTATTTTCTTTTGGTTGAACGTGGGAAAGGGAACCGAAAGGGTTAAAAGTAAATGAAAAACAGGAATTAAAAAATCCTTTGGCCCATTAGTTGGAGGTTTGAAGTTGTTGATGAGGATGGGAATATACCCTTTAATGAGTTGGTAATTTACAAACTCATTAAGCTCTTAAGTTTGAGTTTTTGCTTAGTTTTTGAGTTGATTATATGGATTTTATGCCCTTTTTGCCTTTGATATGTGCAGATGCCTAAATGTGTAGAAAAGAGCAAAAATGGAGCAAAAAGAAGGAATTAAGAGCAAATTGGCGGTCCACCGACGAAAACCGGCGAAATGCCGTTCAATGGCCGATTATTGCTGCATCTTAGGAAAAATGCCACCGGCGAAACGCGAGTTGCCTATGGCGACTCTTCGGTACAGTCATCGAAGCACACCTAATTTTATAGAATGAAGAACAAAAACCCGGCGGTTCACGAATTGAGATCGACTAAACGTCGGATGAACCACCGGTGCTCACTGGCGTTTAGTGATGGCTCAGATAAGATATTTGGTGGTTCACGAATTTGAACCGGAGAATCACCAGTGCCTCGCCCGATTCCAGAACAATGCTCAGGGATAAAATTGTCCAGCATGGAAAAAGAGATAGAAGATGCCCCATTTTTCCGGATATAAATACTAGAGAAAGTACTATGTACTGAGATATAAAGAGCAGAGCATATCACATCATATTTTCCTTTCTTAGCTTAAGAACATTCTTTAGCAGAGAAAAGGGGATTATGATTGGTAGACTTTGAAAAGTACTATTCTGTACTTCTTCTTCTTAATAGTAAGGTACAACAATTGTTGGAGACTATTTGTGGATTTGATTTTACTACTCTTGTTATTAAATTCAATAAGTTTATGGATGAATGTCCTTTTGAATTTATTAATTATATGAGTAGCTAAATCACTAACTAGAGGTGTGTGATGAGGAATACATAATTAAAGTGGGTATTGCTAGAGTCATCTTCATATTGTTCAAATAAGTGTAAATTTGTCAGATTCTCTTCAATCTATAATGGAAGATCCATTGATTATGATATGGGTCTATTTACTCTTACTTGATTGTTGCTTGTAAGAGAATAGTTAAGTATTGAAAGAGAATTTAATAGTGGGTACAGATGGGAGATTGTGAAATTGGGCTAGAAATAGCTAAAATTGCAGTCTCACTCCTCATTAGTAGCAAATAGCTAGAAATTAGTGCAGTTACTCATCCAAATTTGACCGGGTTGAGCTAATTAGTGGCTAATGGTTTGACAAAACTCTAGTAAGAGGTAATTATAAGGCTGAAAAACTGTAACTACCCACTTCCTGATATTATTTACACTAATTAAACTTAAAGATGACCTAGCATGTCCCTATCTAGTTAGTATATCATCTAAACCACATCTCTAGTCTTTCACATTCTTATTAACAACCTTGCTGATTTTGCTATTTTATTCAACCAAATTACCAAATATAATCCACTATAAATTCCAATTTCCCCAAATTTATTTGTTTTTTATGTTAACTCTACGTGGTGCAAGCTAACTTCAATTTCTCAACTGACACTTGTAACTACCATTCACTAGTCCTTGTGGGATTCGACCCCAATACCCGTCTGGTTACTTATTTTGATACTTTAGTTGTGTATATTCTTTGCATGAAGGATATATTTTGGACGTTATAAAAAATGGCGTCGTTGATATTCTTGTGTTGATTGTTAAGTTGAAATAGTTTTGCATCATAGTTACTTCACATGATTTTGTTGTGTTTGTTAGGATCTTACAACCACATGAGTCATCACTCCCAAGCAGGGGATAGCTCAGTGGAAGGAAACATGGAGCACAACGAGGATAACCTGGTGGTGCCGAAAATTGCAGGAGCCATTCGCCTACCACCTATGGTAAGGAATGTGGTGTTTCATGTCACAAGCACCATTCTGCATTTACTGCAAATGAAGGGACTCTTTGGCGGTAAACCAAGTGAGGATGCAAATCAGCATTTGAGAATTTCTTGGAGATATGTCAGCCCTTCAACATTACGAATATTAGTCAAGAGTCAATCAAGTTGAGACTTTTCTTTCTCACTAACGGGGGAGACAACAATGTTGTTGGAGGAACTCCCCCGAATTGTATTACATCGTGGTAAGAGTTAACCGAGGCTTTCTTGGATCATTTTTTCCCTCCATCAAAGATGCTACAGCTGAGGGAAGACATCACAAATTTCAGGCAATAACCGGGAGAGCCTTTACATGAGACATGGCTAAGGTTTAAAAAGAAGGTTGCTCTTTGTCCCAATCATGGAATTCCGGATAGAGTTCTTCTCCAAAGATTCTATAGATCCCTTGATTCCATTAACAAGTCTGTGGCCAACAATTTAGCTGGAGGGTCTATTATGGATCAAACATATGGGTTGGCCAAAGCCCTTCTAGACAAAATGACAAAAAAAATAGGGCTTGGAATACGCGAGAGACAAATGTATCCATACATGAGATCAACTTAAGTGCATTGGCGGCTGAATTGCGAAAAAGGAATGAAGAGTGAGATGAGAATCTAGCCAAGATGATGACACAACTGGAATTAATGACAAAACACGTAATGGGGGCTGGGCCCAAGGTGGTAAATGTCGTGGGTATGCAAGGTCCTTTGTAATATGATGGGGAGTCATCACCATCAAGATATGAGGAAGAATGTCAATACATGGAAAACCAAATGGGAGGTCCTCGACCTGGATTTTAAGGAACCAATCAAGGCCCTTGGCGCCTAAGGGATGAAAATCAAAGCTAGAGAAATCGTGAGCCACAGGGGTGGCCCAAAAGAAATGAAAGATGGGAAATAGGGAGAAGAATCAAGAGGGCGATCATCAGAGTTCAAACCCGTATATTCCCCCTCCAAAATTCGAAAACTCCCACAGTCAGTCGGGTGTGAGTGATGCGTTTAGTTCAAAAATTGAGGAAATGCTATCAAGAGTCCTAAAGAGAGTAGAGTTAACCGAGAGAGGGGTCAAAGAGTGAAGAGGGGAGGTGTCTAACCTTGCCCAAATAGTGAGCTCACATTCAACCTCCATCAAGAATTTGAAAGCCCTAATGAATCACTTGTCGGCTGAAATGAACCCCCAAATGAAGGGAGCGCTTCCTAGTGACACAATGTCGAATCAAAATAAAGATAGTCAATGCATGGCTATTGTCACCAGGAGTGGAAGAGTGATGGGAGATGCATCTGTGAAGCCCAAAGAGGTTAATGACCCAAAATCAGATAAGGAAAATGAACTCGACGAGATGCCAAAGACTCCAAGGAATGAGGAAAATATTAAAGAGGAAGGAAAGGGGAAGGAGGATAAAACCCTCTCACATGATGATAACGATGAGGTGGGTATGAAGGCCCCAACTGATGAAACGGTTGAAGCAAGAGCCTCACCTCTTTATTCACAACGGTTGGCCAAGAAAAAGAAGGATGACCAGTTCAGCAAATTCGCTGAAATGTTTAGTAAGTTGTCCATCAATATACCATTAGTGGATGCTCTTCTCCAAATGCCAGCATATGTTAAGTTCATGAAATAATTGTTGAAGAAGAAGAAGGTGGTTGACGCAAGTAGTGGGGAGAAAACGCACCATTGTAGTGCAATGATGATGAGTAACCTTGCCCCCAAGCGGGAAGACATGAGAGCTCTCACAATCCCTTGTACAATTGGGATATGTGTGTTTAAAAAAGCTCTATGCGATCTTGGTGCCAACATAAATTTAATGCCCCTACTCATTTTCAAGAAGTTGGGACTTGGAAGCACAAAGCCTACATCGATGAGGTTGCTCATGGCGGATAGGTCTATAAAAAAGCTGGTAGGGGTGTTAGAAGATGTGTTGGTAAGGGTGGACAAGTTCATCCTACCTACTGATTTTGTTGTCCTTGATTGCGAAATGGATGTGGAGGTACCCATTATTTTAGGAAGACCCTTGCTAGCTGCGGGGAGAGCTATGGTTGACGTGGAGCTTGGGGAGCTAAAATTTAGAGTTGGAAGTGAGGAAGTCACCTTCAAGGTGTGCCCATCATTTGAAACTTCCCCTGAATGCAAGGTAATAGGGGTACTGCAAAATGAGGAGGACAAAGGACTGAAGATGAAAGAGACGGAGTCGGAGGATGATCTGTTGAAAAAGAGGTGTTGAAGGACATCTACATCATGCCACGACATTAAGTAAGGAGCTTCTTGGGAGGAAACCCAAGTGTTTAGTGGATTGATTTTATGTCTTTGTTGTTTTCATTTTTGTAGGAGTTATGAAGCAAGGAACAAAGAAAGAAAAACACCCACATAAGAGCGAAACTGCATTGAATCGACGATTCACCGATACAGAAGTGCAAAACGCCATTTCAAGAAAAGTTCAAATAGGAGGCTGGGACTTGGAGCACTAGACTGGTGGACCCATTGTTTAAACGCCGATGTTAACCATGGACCGCAAGTGGGTCGCCGATGCAACACAGGCTACCTGAAGCTCTGGCACATAAGTGGTGGGTCACCGACGGATCGCTGATCCAATTCATGAAGTGCCGGTCAGTCGCCAATAGAGAAACAGAGAACTGGGCCCCAGTACTCTGGAAAAAAGGGTAGAGCAACGAAACGCTGGTTTGTTCTGGCAAACTACCGATGCATCACCGGTCAAGGTATGAATTTTTCTCAGAATGAAATGTAAGAGTGGACCCACTTAATCCCAAATACTAGCTTTGCCGCCCTATTCTGCACAATATTCCCTTAGTTCCCTCTTTTTACTATTGTTTCATACCATTTTTGTCTCTCCACTACACAATATTTTCACTTCCCCATATTTCCCTCTTTCCCACTTTTCCACTTTCCCACCTTTACATCTTCCCACGTCCCACCAACACACCAACACATTAACTCTCCACCTTACCCTTAGCCTATCAACCTTCCAACTCTCACCTAGAAAAACCTCTCCCTCCTTTCACTAACATACTCACTACACTCATATTTCCTTTCTCTACTACACATCCCTGAAGTGCCATTGTTGAAAGTTGTCAAGTTTTTCAAGATTAAGTGTGCAAGCATTCCAATATTATGGTAAAGCATTCTTTCCCTTGTTATGATGTTATCAATGTTGTTAATTAATTCAGTCTTAATAATTTGCTTTTCTCTCTTGTTGGATTCATGAATATGATCTGTTTGTTGAAATGAATGGGGAATATGCGGTCTATGTTTGTGAATTATAAATGGGTGAAGTATAAGTAACCCAATCGGAATGAAATAAAATATTTTGCCTGATGATAGACTGGGTGACACCGTTCTTAAGGGTAAATCATCATGTGATTTTGTTTAAAGTGTAGTAGTGTTATTTCTATCAAGTTGCATTATATACANGGGTGACACCGTTCTTAAGGGTAAATCATCATGTGATTTTGTTTAAAGTGTAGTAGTGTTATTTCTATCAAGTTGTGTGGGTGTTTGTTAATGGGCACCTTTATGTTGTTTATATTCGATTTGGGGACGATGAGGTTTGATGTTTCGCTGGTAGGGTTCAGCGAACCGCCGATGGAACGACGATCCACTTTGAAAAATGGCTTCAGGCTATTGAGTGGATCCCGCATTACACCGTCAGTTCATGAATCAGGATCGACAACTCGTCGCTCAATCGCCGGTACGCTCTTAGTATGCCCAGTTTTTTATTCTGCATGGGTGAGCCAGCGGTGGTCCGCAGATTCCTCCTACGACTCGCGGGTGCTTCGCCGATGCTGGTGGTTCTTTATGTGATGTTTTCTTATCTTTATTTCTCAGTTCACCCTTAGATTAGTTCTTGTTATTTTAGTTTATTTCTAAAATATCTGTCACTAACATAATCCTTGCAGAAATACCATGTCTTCATCCATAAATACAGGAAAGGGAAAGGCCCCTACCTCATCTTCTAGCAAGAGCAAGGGCAAAGCAAAGGCCGCTCCACCGCGTGCCAACACCAAGGAAGCAATCATCTTTTGCATCCAAAATATGCAAAAGCATTATGTCATCTGTCAAGGCCGATCCATCACAGTGGAGACGTGGTTTGATTTAGAAAGATTGACGGGTGATCTTCCCAACATCACCGCCCAATTCATAGCACAACAATGACATGCATTTGCCAATCCTCTCTCGCCTTACTACCCAAGCTTGGTGTCCGAATTCTATGCCTCCTATCAAGCCCGACAAGGTAGCATGCAGCAAAGGGGAAAAATTGATGACTTTCCATGCCTACCATCAATTATGTTAAGGGGTGTGGAAGTCGACATCACCCCGCCGGCCATTAACTCCCTATTTTAGGAAGATGAAATTGAATCCTGTACGGAGTACATGGCTCGAGTAGCTAATATGAAAGACCAATTTTCTTTGTTGGCCCCAATCATTGCTGTTGACACTCCTCTTTGGGCCTCCATGGGTGGCGAAATATCTCGCCACGATTTGAAGTTTGAGGCTATGCTATGGTTGGATTTTATTTGTGGTCGTATCATTTGCTCCAAGAACGAGAAAAATGTCAGTTTAGAAACTGCCATTCTCATTTCCTGCATCATGATTGGAGTCCCCATCAACTCCGGGGAGATTGTCGCCCAACAAATGAAGAGAAAGGCACGACAATCTAGCACTTCAATGCCCTATGCCATCCTTATTTCCCAGCTTTTCTCACAAGATGGAGCTTTGTTCCTAGATGAAACTCCTTCCGCTGCTTTAGGATTGATAGCCATTGATTGGAACAGAGATGCCGAGGCACCGGCAATAAAAAGAAAAAGACTGCAAGCCTTTGGAGTCATTGAGGGATCCCTTTCCCATGGGTCGGACCAATTACCACAGGCCCCAGAGTTGAACATGCCCCAACTTGAAATGTCAGGTCAAGCTTCAGGCGACATGCCTCAGTGGGGAGCATCCCCCCCTCTGCAATACTCTCAACTAAGTGGTCTCGATATACTTGTGGAAATGACCAACTCTCACGAGAGTCAACTCCAAAGATTGGCTAAGAGCCTCCCCGCACTTATTTTTCAAACAATCAAAAAGGAGCTCAAGTATTTATATGAGATTGTCACTACACTATGCAAGAGGGAGGATGCAGTTGAAGAGGCTGTCACCTCCCTCCAAACTGAGGTGAAAGAGTGGAAGAATCAGACTTCGACAGAAGTGTCGGATATGAGCGCCCTGGATGCTGCAATGGATGCTCCTTCCTCAGTTTGGGGCCCTATTGATGATCTCTTCAAGGGTCTGGGAGATGTTTTTTTTGGGCTAGGTGAGGCCAGTAGCGGTGGTACAGGTGATGCAGAGGCAGACAATGAGGAAGAATGACCCGCTCAGGGAGTTTCTTGTCGCTTTCCCTTTTGCATACATACATTGGGGGATAATGTACTCTTTTAAGTGGGGGAGGGATGAGTGCAGTTGATGATGGGGTCATTGATGAATGTTTTCTTTGGATGTTTTATTTTTTTTATTTGAAATTGATTGAGTAAAGCCCTTACCAGGCTGTTGTTTTTGATGATTGATGATTGCCCTTGCCGGGCTTGTTTTGTTTTGAAAAAAAATGAATGAATAATTTGGTTTAATTCTTGATGGTTGATGGTTAGTGATTAAATGGGGTCTTTATTTTAAATTTTGAAATTTTTCATGAAATGACCCAAAGTCTTGTTTTTTTCTCCTTTGTAAATAGTAGTGTAGTAATCAAAACTCCGAGGGTTTTCTTTAGACCACGGTTCTTTCCCAAGGAGAATTCTTTTGTTTCTTTTATTTTCTTTGTCAAACCAGATTGGCATTTCCCGATGATAGATTGAGTGGCTACATTCTTAAGGGAAAATTCCATGTAGTTTTGTGTCTCTTATGAAGTTGTTTTGAGAGGTACCACCAAAAAAATGTTGGAAGGGAATTTTAAAATGAGGGCATGAAAATGAAGATAATGAGAAAATGTTGACGCAATAACATAGAATTCTTTTTCATACATTGTAAATTCTCTGCTTGACTTATGAGTTTGCCTACTTCCATGTCCTAAATTGAAACCTTGTGATGAGAATGACTCTTGTGGACCATTTAAGGGTGATGCCTTGTGTAGTGAGGAATTTTTTATGAGTCTCATGCATGACTTCTTGTCTAGAACTTTCCCCAAATGTGACTCAAGGCGAAATCCTAGATGTAGTTGTGCTGAGAACATGATTTTAGGCTTTCCTTTGTCTAGCCACTTCACGTATATACCCTCCATGAGCATCCTTGTTAGCCAAGGTTGAGCCTTAGACCCTTTATTTGTAAACGACATAACAAGCCTTAATACCATTCTTAATACCTCTCTTTGGCACCCATCCTCCCTGAATGCTAGTTAAAGATAGTGATGAAATGAGGATTTAAGCCTAAGAAAAAGGGAGTGATAAAAATTGAGAAATGAGGCAAAAACCTAAGTTTGGGGATGTGCAAATAGAGGAAAACTAAGAATTTCAATTTGAGGAAGCACCACATTATGTCAAAATGCATAAAAGGATGAATCAAAGAGAGAAAAGCAATTTGTGTGAGCCGGTGCTTCCTCTCGAGGTGATAAGGCTAGTTTTAAAAGACAAAAGGGTTATAAGAAGGGTTATTAAAGAAATGAAAGTCAGAAACAATGAAAGAAGTGAAACAAAGTGAAGTGAGTGGAAGGAGTTGATGGGAGCTATGTCACAAAAAGCATTAGGCAAGATCTAGTCACTATAACCAAATTTTCATCCTACCCTTAACCTGAGCCTACATCATATCCCGCAATCCCTAAATGATTCTAAGTGTAGCTACTCTACATTAGTGGCGAATTACATGAAGGGCAAGCCTATGGGTCAAGTGTGTGCATGGAGACTTCTTTTAGGAGAGTGAATGTGATTATCTCTTCCAAACAATCCCTTGTGTGCATTCAATGATTACATAATGAAAGAATAGGGATTCTTATTTCGGTGAGTGGAATCATCCCTTTTTGAGGACACAAGTGCATTCAAAATTAATCTGTGAATAGGGCACGAGAAGTGTAAACTCTAAGGCAAGCTTTGAATGTGACTGATTATGAGTTGAGATACTATATGTATTTCATGGTTTAGCAATGACCTCGTGTTACTAAATGAATCCTTTCATGAACCTTGTTGGTGGAATGTGGTAGCCTATTGAAATATCTTCATTGTTTTAGTCTTTTGGTGTATTTACTTCTCTTTTTCGGTGAGATTGGTCAATATTTTTTGGGTTGTCATAGCTCAGGTGATTGGTGATGTTTAGTTTTGTGTAGAAGTGACATGTTTTTCAATGAATGAGAATTGCATTACTTGAGGACAATCAATGGTTCAAGTTTGCGGGTTTTATGAGTTGGTAATTTACCAACTCATTAAGCTCTTAAGTTTGAGTTTTTTCTTAGTTTTTGAGTTGATTATATGGTTTTTATGCCCTTTTTGCCTTTGATGTGTGTAGATGCCTAAATATGTAGAAAATAGCAAAAATGGAGCAAAAAGAAGGAAGTGAGAGCAAATCAGCGGTCCACCAATAAAAGACGCGAAACGCCGATCAATGGCCAATTATCACTGCCTCTAAGAAAAAATGCCATCGGCGAAATGCGAGTTGACAATGGCGGCTCGCCGGTCCAGTCACTAAAGGACACCAGATTTTTTGGAATGAAGAAGAAAGACCCGACGGTTCACGGATTGAGATCAGCTAAATTCTAGATGAACCGCCGGTGCTCAATGGAATTTAGTGATGGCTCAGATAAGATATCCGCCGGTTCACGGATTTGAACCGGTGAATTGCCGGTGCCTCCGCCGATTCCAGAATGATGCTCAAGGGTAAAATTGTCTAGCAGAGAAAAAGAGATAGAAGATTCCCTATTTTCCTGGATATAAACAGTAGAGAAAGTACTATGTACTGAGATATACAGAGCAGAGCATATCACATCATCTTTTCCTTTCTTAGCTTTAGAACATTCTTTTAGCGTAGAAAAGGGGATTTTGATTGGTAGACTTTAAAAAGTACTATTTTCTACTTCTTCTTAATAGTAAGGTACAATCATTGTCGGAGACTATTTGTGGATTTGATTTTACTACTCTTTTTATTAAATTCAATGAGTTTATGGATGAATGTGCTTTTGAATTTCTTAATCATGAGTAGCTAAATCACTAACTAGAGGTGTGTGATGATGAATACATAATTAGAGTGAGTATTGCTAGTGTCATTTTCATATTGTTTAAATAAGTGTAAATCTGTTAGATTCTCTTCAATCTATAAAGGAAGATCTATTGATTATGATATGGATCTATTTACTCTTGCTTGATTGTTGCTTGCAAGAGAATAATTAAGTATTGAAAGAGAATTTAATAGTGGGTATGGATGGGAGATTGTGAATTTGGACTAGAAATAGCTAAAATTGCAGTCTCACTCATTAGTAGTTAATAGTTAGAAATTAATGCAACTACTAATCCAAATCTGATCGGGTTGAGCTAACTAGTGGCTAGAGGTTTCACAAAACTCTAGTAAGAGGTAATTATAAGGCTAAAAAGCTGTAATTACCCACTTTCCGAGATTATTTACACTAATTGAACTTATAAGATGATATAGCATGTCCCTATCTAGTTAGTATATCATCTACACCATACCTCTAGTCTTTCACATTCTTGTCAAATTACCAAATATAATCCACTGGAAATTCCAATTCCCCTAAATTTATTTGTTTTTTTATGTTAGCTCTACATGGTGCAAACTAACTTCAATTTCTCAACCTACACTTGTAACTATCATCCACTAGTTCTTTTGTGATTTGACCCTGACAATCGTCGGGTTACTTGTTTAGATACTTCGGCCGTGTATATTCTTTGTATGGAGGATATATTTTGGATGTTATCACCCTTCAACCCTATTTAGTTGAAATACAAGTAAGAATAATAGTCGTTTCATGTTATCTCCTGCGACCACAAGGATATAGGTGTTAGAGTTCATGAGATAGTTCTTGATGCTAGGAAAAGTGACAAGAAATGGGATAGTAACTTGCAACTAGCAACCTTAGGAATAATCAATCTAGTGTAATCATGTCTTGAGAACTTAACTTGAAACGAAAATGCCACTTTCCTAGATTTTCGTCATCATTTGAAGTACTAACCAGTTTGCAGCAATCTTAGTTCTTTAATTAATTTTACATTTCATGTTTTTAGTAGTTAAATCTTCAAACCATTCCCCATTTATTTATTTTTTTAGAATAGAAAATATGGAGTAACCTTAAATGATTGGTTTGAAAAGTCTATGAGGGATTGATAATTGGGACTTCACCATCCTATATTACTTGATAACCACGTGCACTTACGTGTGCTTGGGCGACATCAATGTTCATCATGATTTTGGCCAACACTTACAAGATCAGTTTTAAAGAGATATTTGGAGTCAAGACTCCCCAATTATAAAGCTTTAAGTTATCTTTTGAGAATATGATTATATGAGCTATATGCATGTTTTGGGAGTACTGTCTAGCATTGAGTAGGCCAGGGATTCCGAGAAGCCCAGTCTTCGAACTACACTCTAACGTAGGATATGTTTTATTGGGACCTCTCATGATAGTTATTCCCCCGCTTGAAGGCACACCTGTGATATCACACCTCATTCTTCCTTTACCCTGACAAGGCTTAGGATGTCTTTCCTCCACGTGGGTAAGACGTGGGATCATTATGCACTCATACATGGTGGTTGTCGGTTATGACGAGTCTCCTATTGTTCCACATGATCTCAGTTACTCATGCTAAAAAATTATGATATTATGTTTTATAGCATATTGTGACCCAATGATCTGTTTATGAGTTTTCACTTATGATTTTAAGCATGACAAGTCATATGATTTTTATATCTAAATCTTCGATCATTATGTACAATTTATGGTGACAGCTTATGATTATGCGTATCTCAGATATATGGCTTTTAGCATGAAGTTCTTACTCTCATGATCTATCTTGTTTTATGTTATGTTTCAGACGATCGTTTTATTAGCATTTTTTACTACCTTACCTACTCAGTACATTCCAAGTACTAACCACATACTCTATGCTATATTGTCTTGTGATATAGGTTCGGGTTATCCATCTCCATCTCATCGATAGCTCACTCTCTCTCAACTCAGCTCTATCCTGCTTTAGGTGAGTCCTCATCTTCCGAGGACATCTATTAGTTTACACTTGTTATGTTTTGTTTTAGTTTCAGACTTGGAGTCAGACATAGACTTAGTATGTTAAGCTTTCTAATTCAGTGTTGTGATATAATTTCTTGATATACGCTTTATGATATTTAGTCTTCCGCTTATTGATGCTTATGTTGATTTCCTCTTGATTATGCTCTTGTGTCATGCTATATATATACCATGGGTTAGCTTGGAGCCATTCATTATTCTAAGTCTCGTGTCTAGATCTGGGTTCCCAGCTCCGGTCGTTACATCGTACCACTGGGCGGGCATATTTTTTTGAAACCGTTACTCAAGGGAATTTTTATAAAATTCTAAGCTCATAACTCCTAAATTATGTCGTATGGGGATATTTTAGAGAGGGATTAAGAGGGGGTTAGTTAGTATTCCTCTCATACTCTCCTAAAATTCAAAAAGTCATCGTAAGAACTCAAACAAACATTTCAGGCAAGAACGAGGGCTTCAACCTTCTTCTCAGGATTTCAAGTGGCTTTTCTAGAAATTCTTCTACACGTATCTAGGGATTTAGCAAGGGTATTCCTCCACCTTTATGTCCAAAAATAGCCAGTGAACCCTAGTTTTCAAGTTCATAGAAATCATGGCTTAGGATTTTTTTCTAGCTGTTGAAATTTCCTATCTCTTTAATCTTTTTGTCACGCCCACCTTAGGAGGCATGACTAGCACCTAGTGCCACACCGGGGTTTGACTGACTTGGCTGACTTATGCACGTCTGATGCATTCTTGTAACACAATTTAAGAAAACAACGAGCTATATATCGGCTGTAAACCCAGCCTCTGACCGACAAGGCCGTATAGTCACCTGTAAATAAAACAGCTAACCAACAATATGTAATAGAAGAGATCCTATGTGGGCCGACAAGACCATCATGCTGTCTAGTTATAACAAAAATGAAGAAAAGCTACTATACTAGGCCCTACACGACCAACATACGAAGCATAACTGATTAAGGCCCCACACGACCAACATACAACTAACTGACTGATAATTGTAGTCCGCAAGCCTCAAAGAAATTCAAATAGTGGTCGGGAAAGGGCCCCGACCTACCCCAAATGCTATACAAATGAAAGATTATAACCTCTATAACCTGGCAACTCTGAATGGAAGGAGCTGGCCCAACTACGGATTCTGAACAACTGCTATTGGAGACCCTGAACTCTGTCTGTCTAAACCTGAAGGCAGGTAATGCAGCGCCCCATATTGGGAATCAGTAAAATATGTACCGAATATGTAAAGGCAGTCATAAAAGCTGAATGGAAACTGTTAAAAACTGAAAGTAAGCAGAAAGGAGGGGCAAAAGGCTAAACCTGTAAGCTGGCTTATTCATAATCTGCATCTAACAACACTTCACGTACATGAGATGTGGCTACACAATCATATATTCATTAGCTATAACTAGCAGAAAAAGATGCAAACAAGAACCTAACCTGACCCCCATAATCCTGGAAGGTACAAACAACACAGACTAACCCGCTTGGGCCCCCATAAGCCCTAGCGAGCACACTTCAATCTATATACCCATAACCAGGTTTTTATGACTCTATTGGTGCAATAGCCAACCTACTAGTCCCCTGGGTCTGCAACTGAACCCGCTCGGCTCCTGATCTATGTTGTATCTAAGTCTGATGGAATCCTGATATTTGCACCCCGGGCACCAGGCTCGACGGGGGTGTGGTGCCAATACGGTAATATAATAGTCCAGCCATAGAATGGACTGTATGAATACCTGAGACCCCATATTCATCCCTTGTAGATGACATACCGCTCCTTTGAGCAACGTCATCTCGCCCCTGGCAGGCGTCGATACAGCTAGCCTGGGGTGGTCATAGAAGGCTCCTGAGTGAGGGAAAACCCAACCAAAGTGTTGTACTGAAATCTCAATCTAGCCACTCAAAGGGCGTAATTAGCCTTCTTGGCCTAACACTATCGCTGCTCACCCTCTAAGGTAATCTTTCAGGCTGCTAACAGGCACACCATACACCTATATTTGATCAGAGAATCTTGGTAGTGATCATGATCTCCAATGATCTAGACTTGATAGGGCGAGATCTGGAGTGGCCTAACATAAGTCTGAATGTCCTGCCTCGACAACTATGACTCATAAACAACTGTGAGATTGAGGATGACTAATTACTCAGTTCCTCTGCTTAGAACGGTTGTAAGGCTGTAGGGCTGTTACTGACCGAGTATGCTTTTGAACGATCGACCCCTAATCCTCCACAGGCATCTTACCGACATTCTTAGCCTGTGGATAGTACTTTACTAACATGTTTCTAGTCCCTTAGACCTCATTTTGTTCTGCTCAGATCATATATGATTTTTCTAGGTGATTCCTAACCTTATATACAAGTTTATATAGACTTACCCACTCATGGAATCTGTACTTGAGTATCCTATAAGAATCAGTTGGGGCGCTGGCCCTACCTCGAACTGCTAATAAGGTCCCCTTCCTTAGGGTACCCATGGATCAATCTAACCTGGAAGACTGGGCTGGCCTTCTGGGAGACCTATATGACGAATGCTAAGTCAACTGAGACTGACAATCACTGGTAGTAGATAACTAGATGGAAGGCTGCCACTCGATTCACTAGACAACCCTAGGCTACTGACTCTAAAGTATGGTCTTCCTATCTGAATTTCTATCCCTAGGGCATAAAAGTGCGCTAATGGCCTCTGGGCATGCTTTCCTGGCTACACAGGCACCAAACTAGTAGTTATATCGCCTAGATGAGCCCATACTGTTCAACTTACTAACTCAGGCTTGATAACTATTCACAAGCTTCTAAGGTCTGGGCCTACAATTAAACATACAATTCTACTAATATAATGAACTGGAGGATAAAAGAGTTTCTATGACGCTTCTAGTGTGTATCACACTTAACATGCTCCTTCTCGACGAGAGATACAATGGTATAATCTATATACATTTTTAGCAGCTAATCAGAACTTATATAACTATAATATACTAATAGCAGCTAATCACCGCATATCTGATCTTTATATACCAGCAACAACTAATTATGACATGTCTATTCACAATCTACTAGTAGCAACTATTTGCAGCATATGGGACTGTTAATTCTATTTGAGAACATAAGTTGTAACACAATACGATAAGAATAACTTGACAAGGGTTAAGCCTTACATACCTTGACTGTCATTTCTCGAATAACCGATGAGTTGTAACTTGGATTCGTCATCTCTTTTCATCTGTAACCATTATACTGGGAGAAAGAGATGAATTTCAATACCAAATTTGACGTAAAAGGATAACTTTTTATATTAATAGCAAATATAATTAATCTACGTAAAGTACGATCGAAAACTTATAATTTATCGCGGGTTCAAAAGGGAGAAATGCTTACTTGAGCCTGTGATCTTTTGGGAATCAGTTTGGAGCAATTTTGAGAACTTCTACTCGGTGAAGTTTTGGTTTTCCAAGAGTACTTCGAGAAAATAACTCCACAGTAATGCTCCCTACAGGGTTAGAATTCAGTACCTGAAATTAATTTGAGATTGGATAGAATTTGGTAGCGTAATCGGCGAAAAACCGATGAAACTTGCGTGCTTTCTCAGTCTTTGGCTGTGGTTTATATTTCAAATGTCATAAAATGAAATAGGAGGAGTATATATATACATGTAGTGCGGTTTCCGGGGTGTGCTTCGCTTCCCAACGCGCCGCGCCTCCTAGTGTAGCAACACGCCTGGCGCGCCGTGCCTCCCAGTGTGGCAACACACCTAGCGCGCCGCGCCTCTCAAGGCGCCAGTAGGCCTGGCGCGCTGCGCTTCTCTCTGACGCGTCATGATGGTCCTGTCTGACCCCACTTCCGAGGCTTTTCCCACATGCAACAAGCTTTCTTTACTTGCCACGGCCTATACATATGCCTACTAATTGATAACATCCTACAGGGTGTAACATCCTCCCCCCCTCAGAACATTCGTCCTCGAATGTCATTCTCAGGCTTAAATGGGTTAACTCTTTATAACTGTTGCTGATGAAATTTTGGCAGAGTCCCCTCTGTATTATGGACAATCTGAAAACCTAAAACATAGAAAATCCAATACAGGCATATCATAAAAATGCTATTTGCAACTGAAAATAGCTCTGTCACATATAACATACTTGATTGATAATAATGGAAATGAAGTCAAGTGTATAACATTTGGAACTATCTTGCCATAACTTAACTTATCTAGGTCTGTATACTGTTGTTGTAAAGCCTAAAATAACTAAAACTTTCCAGACTTGCATCATTCGTAGTTCTTCAATTCATTTCTTCTATATTTCTATTCGCCCCCCGATACTGTAATGTGCTACAACTCTGGTTTTCGAGATGGCTCCTATAACTATTGGAGTCTCTCCATGGAACAGTGCTTCTGTAATTGTAGGTATTCCAGTTGGATTAATCTGAGACAAGGTCTTTTACGTGCTTGCGTAGTGTTGATGAACAGATCCTTAGCTCCGAAGGTAATCTATCTTATAGGGCACTTGGTTAACCTTTCGGAGGATCCGGTGAGGCTTAGTAAATCTAGGGATGGATTTTCCCTCCTTATCCGATCCCATAACGCCCTTTATTGGTGAAGTTCCCAGGATACCCAGTTGTTGCTTCAATATTTAACTTCCTACATCATATGTTAAGGCAGGACTTCCGAAAACTCTAGGATGCCGGTACATCCTTCTCGATAAGCTTAACTTCCTTCGTTTGGCTGATGCGTTAATATACTAGTTCCACTACCCTTAATTTATCTACCCCCAATCATCATTTAGGGGGCCTCCATTTACATTCCTAACAGATCTCTGGGTGTCTGAATTGGGTGCTCCAACTGGCTATTTATTTGGGCACAAGAAGCCATACTTAAGTTGATGTGTGTTCAATCTGTTCTGACGCCTTTTCTAGAACTTAGTTGTAAATGGTGCCTCTCTGTCAGAGTGTATTAGGTACTTGGGCTCCACGCAATCCAACTACTTCTTGAATATTTGACTCGGCATAAGTTTTAGCTACAACGTAATTCCATCTGGTGAGACACGAATTAATCTCATTAACTTTTCTATGCTGACTCAAATAAGGTCAAGCTACACCTGGTATGAGAAAACCTTGTAATTGTATTCATTTCAATTACTCTACACCCCTTTGCAGGCAAGACCATCTCCTATATTGTCCTGCTCCGTTCCCACTATCCCGTCTCCTCGATCTAGTCACTAGAGCTCTATGCTATAATTCAATGATATTTTCTGTCCTTCCATGCCATCAGTAGATCTCTCCTTTCTACCTGTTGCATTTTTATTAAATTTTGGGTAGAAGGAGTAACAGACATGTGCACCTTGGCTATAGTCTACTAACGTAGTCCCGTCACCTTTGGAACTCATAGTCGACTTTGGTCTCATGATTCCGTCCCTTATTATCTTGGGGACCAATAAATTCCTACTAAGCCTTGTCTCTAGGTTGTACTAGGGTAGAGTCTCTGTGTCGGCACTCTTTTACCTTGTAAATAGGCGGGGATATTGCAACACACTAGGTTAAAACCTTACTATCTCTTAATTGTCAACCCGATTCTTAGTTCTCGACATTTGATAGTAGTCCTACGCTCTATCAACCCGGAGGTAATTCCGGTTTCCCCCAAAGTTATGTATCCATGCCTTTCCCCTTGTTTTCATTAGACTGAAATCTGGGGTTTGTGGCTTCTACATCATATTGTCAAAAGATATTACTAACCAAGTCTACCAACCTGTATTCCTTTTGACTCGCACTCGGGCCCACTTCGTTCATATGATCTCTCTCTGTCCTTCAACATAACAACTAAGACCATAATCATTATCTTGTAGATATGCTCTACCTTCATTAGCATGCTGCATCGAAGTCGGCCTATTTCTAAGCTGAACCTTACTATTGTTGGGGGTCTATTGCTGATAGACTCTCTCACACGCACTTAAATGCTGCTGGCAACCTCGCCCGCTCTCCTGGTTTACTTACTATGAGGGTTGATCTTGGGCAAAATAGCATGCCCAAGTGATGCTTTATAACTTAGTTTTGTCTTGTTTATCGACTTAATTATATGCATTCTCATGTACTTCTATGTA
>JACEIK010010027.1:0-10217 GCA_018107945.1 Datura stramonium | reverse complement strand
TAGCGCCATTCACCCTGCCGCGCCGCGCTGGCCAATGCGCTACTAGCTGGCGCGTCGCGCTAGTCCTGCGCGCGCTGGTTCTGTCTGACTTCGCTTCTGAGGCTTTTTCCCACACGCGTCAAGCTCTTCTTACTCGTCACAAGTCCATGCATACGCTTACTAATCGTTAGTATTTATGGGGTGTAACATCCTCCCCCCTTAGGACCATTCGTCCTCGAATGTCATTCCCGGGATTAAAGGAGTTAACTCTCTTAACCAAGATTTAGAAAATAGGTAGAGTCTCCTCTGTAATATGGACTCTCCAAAAATATGAAACGCAGAAAAGTCCAACAAAGGCACCTTGCAGGATGTTACAACAACCATTACATAATAAAAGGGGGTAGCTAAACAACAGTACTGATAACATATGCAGTAAAATGACAACTGAACAATAATATTACCTTAACCACATAATCTGGATCAATCCTAGAACAAGTGAGGATATTTAGATTTCATATCATCCTCATCTTCCCAGGTCATCTCTTCTTTATTCATGTTCCTCCATAATACTTTAACAGAGGTGACATCTTTTGTTCTCAACCTACGAACCTACCGATCTAATATGACCACTGGAACCTCTTCATAGGATAACTTCTCAGTAACCTGGATGTCCTTGATTGTCACGACTCGAGACGGGTCCCCTATACACTTTTGCAGCATCGATAAATGAAAGACCGGGTGAACAGATTCTAACTCTGGAGGTAAGTCTAACTCATACGCCACTTGGCCTATTCTCCGGAGGATCCGATATGGGCCAATAAACTTGGACTAATCTTGCCCTTCTTACCAAACCTCATCACGCCATTGATGGGCGAAACCTTCAAAAATACCCAGTCGTCAACATTGAATTCCAGATCTCTACGTCGCACATCAGAGTAGGACTTCTGGTGACTCTTAGCTGTTAACAAGCGCCCTCTGATGAGTTTTACTTTCTCTTTTGATTGGTGGATCATGTTTGGTCCAATTAACTCTGATTCCCCTACCTCAAACCATCCGATGTGGGATCTGCATTTTCACCCATATAAAGCCTCATACGATGCCATTTGGATTGCCGAATGATAACTGTTGTAAGAAAATTCAATAAGGAATAAATGCTCATCTCAACTAGCCCCAAAGTCTAACACACACGTCCATAACATATCCTCGAGCGTTTGAATTGTACGTCCTGCTTGCCCATCTGTTTGAGGATGGAATGTTGTACTCAAGTTAACTTGTGTTCCCAAGCCTTTCTGAAACGACTGCCAGAATCTAGCCATGAATTGTGCCCCCTAGCAGAAATGATAGAAGTCGAGACACCATGTAATCGAACTATTCCTCTGATATACAATTCAGCATAGTCCTCGGCTGAGAAGGTGGACCTGACTGGCAGGAAGTGAGCTGATTTTGTTAATCTGTCAACAATCACCCAGATAGAATCAAATCTACGCCTTCTACAGGGTAACCCTGTCACAAAATCCATGTTGATTGCTTCCCATTTCCACATAGGTAGCACTATCTCCTGTGTCAATCAGCTGGGTTTTTGATGTTCATCTTTTACCTGCTGATAGTTAGGGCATTGTGCTACAAATTCTACTACACCCTTTTTCATTCTAGACCACCAATAAATCTCCTTTATATCATGATACATTTTTGTTGAACCCAAATGAAGGGAGTATTGAGAGTAGTCTACCTCGGCCATAATCTGCTGGCATAGTCCTGCTACATCTGGGACGCAAAGGCGGCCACTAAATCTTAGGACCAATCTTCGGTTACCTCAAAAGCTGATACTTCACCTTACTGAACTTTATCTCTGAGTTGTACCAAGTTAGGATCTTCATACTGCCACTCTTTCACCTCTAAAACCAAGGATAATACTGCGGTTTCTGAATCACTGCCCAATTGTCTCCCGAGTCTACTATTCGGGCGACTAGACTAGCTAACTGGTGCAATTCTCGGGCCAGCTCTCGCTGTTCGGGCCTTAAATGTCACGCCCCACCTTGGGAGGCATGATTGGCACCTGATTCCTTACTAGGATCTGAACTAACTGAGCTTACTGAGCCTAAGCACCTCTAGTGCAGGACTAACACTAACTCTTAAATCAAGAAAACAATGGGCTATATCTCGGCTGTAAACACAACCCCCGGCCGACAAGGACTTATAGTCACCAGTAAAGGAGAACAACTAACCAGTAATAGGCAATAACAGGGAATCCTATGCGGGCCGACAAGACCACCATGATGTCTAGTTATGACTGTAAAGTAAGATCAGTGCTAGGCAAAACTATGGCCGATAAGACCGTTAATCTGTCAGCTAAACAAGGCCCCACATGGCCAACATGTAAACTAAAACACATGTGGGCCCCAGACGGCCAACAACAGCTAACCACAGGGAAATAGAAAATATCTGCAAGCCTCTAGGAGTTATACGATGGTCGAGGCAGGGCCCCAACCTACCCATAAACTGTACAATCAAAAGAAGTAAACCTTNTCATATTGGATGGTTCTTTTTTCTTTCTGGTACTTCTGAAATTATTCAATGATAACACTTTCACGTGTTCTTTGTGGCCCATGTTCTTGATTGTTGACACGCAGGGCCCCAACCTACCCATAAACTGTACAATCAAAAGAAGTAAACCTTCTATCTATAGGCTCCGGAAGAAAGGAGCTAACTGCTCTGGTGACACGGGCTGAAAACTATGAGGGACCTGTTCGTTGTCTACCCGTACCTGCAGGCAAGTAATGCAGCACCCCAGAAAGGGCGTCAGTACAACATGTACAGAGTATGTAAGGAAATAACTATAAATTACTGAATATAAAAGATAGACTTGAGAATGACTGAAAGAAAAGGGATTGGAGTCATACCTGAGTAGCTAGGTTCTCTATTATCTAGTCTGTCAGTAACTAAAGCAAACAAGAACCTTACCTAGCCCCCCTATAAGCCAGAAGGTATAACAAGCACAGAACAACCCACCTGGGGCTCCCATAAGCCCTGGTGAGTACACATCAATCTATATACCCCTATCAAGGTCATAATGGGTCACACTGGTAACTATAGCCGTCCTACCGGTCCCCCAGATCTGCAACTGAGCCCGCTCGGCCCCTGACTATAGCTGTGTCTAAGTCTAGTAGACTCCTGATATCTGCACCCCAGATACCAAGCTCGTCAGGGGTGTGGTGCCAATACGGCGTATGTAAAATAGTCCAGCCATGGAATGGACTTCATGAGGACCTGGGACCCCATCTTCGTCCCTCACAGATGGCATGCCGCTTTTTCTGGAGCGACGTCATCTCACCCCTGGCGGGCGTCGACACAGCTAAAACCCTGGGGTTGGTCATGGAGGGCTATATAGACAAATCATACCCCAAACAAAGCATCGAATACTAGTCTCAACTAATCGCATCAACTATTCATGTTTAACGTACTTCTAAGTGTATTACTAGGATTTAGACTGGCTTACAATTCTACAGGAAACTAACTTGCCTAAGGAATTTGCCTTAACATACCTCTTTCACCGATTACTGATTAACTGATGAGTTTAAGCTTGTATTCAACTTCTCTTCTCAACTGCAATCGTATTATTGGAAGAATAAGGATAATTCCAGTACTATATTCGGAGAAAACGATAACTTTATATATAAATATTAACTATATTTCAACTTGACAAAACACAATTGAAAACTCGTAAATTCTCGAAAGTCCAGAAGGGAAAAATGCTTATTTTAAGCCTGTGATCGTATTGACACTAGTTTAAGGCAATTCCAACAACTTTAGCTCGGCGGAGTTATGATTTGCTAGGCGAATTTCTTGAACATAACTCCATAGAAATGCTCCCTACAGCCTTATACTTCTATACCCGAAGTTAATTTGAATTTCGGGCAGCATTTCATAGCGTAAACAGAAGATTTTAACTTGTTTTCTTCGCACTCTCACTGTTCTAGCCGTATATATATATAGAATATAACTTAAAATCAAAGGATGAGACTTATATATACTTGGGTAAGTGGACAGGGATCCGTGTAATGGACCCAAACGTGGCAATAGTCAGGCGTGCCACGGAGCCCAACGCGGCGTGCCACGCTGCCCCTTTGGATAGCTGGCCAGGCCTCCTCCTGCGCGGTCCCGACCCGCGCTCGTCCGACCTTTCCTCGGGCCCCTTTATCGTACGTATTATATTCTAAAACTCTTAACCAACATACGAATAGGTCGTCTAAATGTTAGAAACTTATGGGGTGTAATATCCTTCCCCCCTTAGGAACATTCGTCCTCGAATATTAACTTCATCTTACAGGAAGTCTAACTCTTATAACTGCTCATTCCTGGAAAAATTTCGATAGAGTTTCCCCTGTAATATGGACTATCTGAAAATCCTGAAATGCAGAAAAAGTCCAATACAGTCATTTCACATAACACCATAGCAACTGTTTCTCAACAACACTGTATCTAGCTGAGCAGTATATGTAACATACATCACAGAACAAACTGAATCGTGAGTGTACCTTAACTGCATAGCTTGGCTACGTCTGGAAAAAATGAGGGTATCTGGATTTTATGTCGTTTTCAGTTTCCCAAGTCATTTCCTCTCTATTCTTATTTCTCCACAGTACCTTAACAGAGGCAACATCCTTAGTCCTTAATCTACGAACCTGTCGATCTAATATAGCTACTGGAACCTCTTCATAGGCTAATTCCTCAGTGACTTGGACATCCTCAACTGGCATGACTCGGGATGGACCCCCTATGCACTTTCGTAGCATCGACACATGGAATACTGGATGAATTGATTCCAACTCTAAAGGAAAATCTAGCTTGTATGCCACCTAGCCTATTCTCCGGAGTATTCAATACAGCCCAATAAACCTCAGGCTGAGTTTACCCTTTTTGCCAACCTCATTACGCCCTTCATTGGCGAGATTTTTAGAAATACCCAGTCAGCTACACTGAACTCCAGGTTTCTACGCTGCACATCAGCATAAGATTTCTGGCGGCTTTGAGCTGTCAGCAGACGTCATCTGATAAGATTTAAATTCTCTTTTGACTGATGAATTATATCTGGCCCAATTAACCCTGATTCTCCAACCTCGAACCAACCAATTAGGGACCTACATTTCTGCCCATATAAGGCCTCATAAGGCATCATTTGAATTGCTGAGTGGTAACTATTATTGTAAGCAAACTCAATAAGGGGTAAGTGTTCCTCCCAGCTGCCCCCGAAGTCTAGCACGCACACCCGTAACATATCCTCGAGCATCTAAATTGTACGTTCTTCTTGTCCACCTGTCTGAGGGTGGAATGCTGTACTCAAATTAACCTGGGTTCCCAAACCTTTCTGGAAAGACTGCCAGAACCTAGCTGTAAATTGTTCTCCCTTGTTAGAAATGATAGATACTGGGACACCATGTAATCTGACTATCTCCCTGATATAAAGCTCGGCATAATCCTCAGCTGAGAAGGTGGTCCTGACTGGTAGAAAGTGAGCTGATTTCGTCAACCTGTCAATAATCACCCAGATAGAATCAATTTTTCACCTGGTACGAGGTAACCCTGTTACAAAATCTATATTAATCGCCTCCCATTTCCACATAAGCACTGCTATTTCTTGTGTCAGTTCACTGGGTTTTTGATGTTCCGCCTTCACCTGCTGGCAGTTAGGACATTGTGCCACTAATTCTGCTACCTCCTTTTTCCTCCCCAGCCACCAATAAATTTCTTTTATATCATGGTACATCTTTGTTGAACCGGGCTGAAGAGAATATCGGAAATAATGTACTTCGCTCATAATCTGCTGACGAAGTCCTGCCTTATCCGACACACAAAGGCAGTCCTTATACCTCAAAACTCTGTCTCCAGTTACCTTGAAATCTGCTACTTCCCCTCGTTGACCTTTACTCCTGAGTTGAAATAGGTTAGGATCTTCATACTGTCGCTCTTTCACTTTTACAACTAATGACAATACTTCCATATTCTGAATTACTGCTCCACTGTCTCGTGAATCGACTATACGAACGGCTAAACTAGCTAACTGATGCAATTCTGGGGCCAGTTCCCATTGTCCTGACTTCAGGTGTACTAAACTCCCCATGGATTTACGGCTGAGGTCATCTGCTACCACATTGGCTCTCCCTGGGTGGTATAAAATATTCACATCATAGTCTTTCAATAATTCTAACCAGCGGCGCTGCTGCAAATTCAACTCTTTCTATGTGAAGATATACTGGAGGCTCTTATGGTCAGTGAAAATATCTACATGAACGTCGTATAGATAGTGCCTCCATACTTTTAAGGCATGGATGACCGCGGTTAATTCTAGGTCATGGTCGGGGTAGTTCCTTTCATGCTTCCTTAGCTTCCTCAAAGCGTAAGAAATTACCTTACCATGCTGCATCAGAACACATCCTAACCCGACACCCGAAGCATCACAATACACTACATATCCTTCCGATCTATTTGGCAAAGCTAATACGGGTGCTGATGTCAGTCTATTTTTTAGCTCCTAGAAACTCTGTTCACATGCTTTGGTCCAGTGAAATTTGGCGGATTTCTGAGTTAACTTGGTCAAAGGCGCTGACAAAGTAGAAAACCCTTCTACAAACCTCCTGTAGTACCCGTCTAATCCCAAGAAACTGCATACCTTGGTTGGAGTTGTCTCATAGGCCATGTTTTTACTGCCTCAATCTTCGAGGAGTCTACCTGGATACCAGCTTCTGACACAACATGACCTAGAAAGGCCACTGAATTTAGCCAAAACTCAGACTTAAAAAATTTCTCATACAAATGACGATCTTTGAGAATCTAGAGCACCATTCGTAAATGATCCCAATGTTCTTCTTCTAAGTGGGAATACACCAGAATATCATCAATAAATACTATCACAAACAGGTCTAGATACAACCTAAAATTACTATTCATCAAGTCCATGAACACTATTGGAGCATTCGTTAACCTAAAGGACATAACTAGAAATTCAAAGTGGCCATATCTGGTCCGGAAAGCGGTTTTTGGAACATGTCCCTCCTAAACTAGAATCTAATGGTACCCCGATCTTAAGTCAATCTTGGAAAAACACTTCGCCCCCTATAACTGGTCGAACAAATCATCTATTTTGGGAAGTAGATACTTATTCTTGATAGTGACTTTGTTCAGCTACCGGTAATCTATACACATCCTGAGAGAGCCATCCTTCTTTCTCACAAAAAGAACTGGTGCACCCTACGGTGAAGTACTCGGCCTGATAAAGACCTTATCTAGAAAATCTTTCAACTGTTCCTTTAATTTTCTGAGCTCAGCAGGAGCCATCCGGTACGGGGGAATAGATATAGGTTTTGTACCCGGTAGTAAGTCAATTGCAAAGTTGATTTTTTGTTTTGGGGGAATACCAGGAAGCTCATCTGGAAATACATCTGTAAATTCATTGACCACTGGAATAGACTGAAGAGTCGGAGATTCTTCTTGGAAATCTTGAACCCTGATAATATGATAAATACATCCTTTAGCTATCAATTTTCTCGCCCGAAGATAGGAAATAAACTTACCTTTCAGCATAGCCGCACTACCTTTCCACTCCCGTATTGCCTCCCCAGGAAAGTGGAATCGGACAGTTTTGATCCAGCATTCTACATTGGCATAATATGGAGCTAGACAATCCATACCCATAAGCGCATCAAACTCAATCATCTCTAATTCTACCAAATCTGCTAAAGTCTAGTGACCAGCAACCTCTACTGTGCACCCTGGCTGGCATAGTATCTACAAAGGCCAGTGCATATCGGGCCAAGGAATCAAATCTCATAGAATATTCTCAAACGTTCATTGAACCCTGCTCCAAATGCAAAAATTGATCTACCCTAGCCTGGCGGATCTCCCGTGGAAAATAATGATCTAAGAAGGCCTCTGAGAAACTGGGCCAAGTTGGAGGGGGAACATCTCTGCCTCGGGACCTTTCCCAGCTCTCGTACCATAGTACTGCAATGGCCCGCAACTGAAACACTACTAAATCCACGATTTCTGCAGATGTAGCATGCATTACCCTGAAGATCCGCTGCATCTGATCCAAGAAATCCTGAGAGTCCTCCTCTCGGTCCGTCCCTGTGAACTGCGGGGGACTTAGTGCAAGGAACTCTCATACCCTCGAACGACCAGGCCCTCCTGAAGATTCTGCAACTACAAGTACCACGGGCTGACGTTGTGCGTCCATCATCTGGGGTAACATAACAACAACACTCCTAACCTCCTGATCAGACCGTGTCAGTATAGATACTACTGGAGGGGTTGCTGATACATTTGCCGCTCCGAGCAGCTCCTGGCGTGGTGGAGAGTGCTGCGGAGATTGAGATGAAACCTTTCTATCACCCTCAGACCGGGCTGACTCTGGCTGAGGCACCCTTCTAGTGCCCTCCCCTGCTGCAACATCCAATCTCCTACCAGTCGTGGGGTGTCGCGGGTCTGTCATTTATCTGTAGATAAAAGAATATGGTAAGATTAGGGGCTCAACCCTATACTGTATAGCTCTATTGCACGTCTGGATAAGAAGAAAGAGTAACCATCCTATCATGCCTCACAACCTCCTGCCTATAGAATATGGTGCACGACACATCCATAGATAAGACTCTACTTAGCACGGCTTGAAGAATCCATGGGATACGACCTGCTCTGATACCAAGTTTGTCACGCCCAACCTTGGGAGGCATGATTGGCACCCGGTGCCTTACTCAGATTTGAACTGACTGAGCCTAAGCACCTCTGGTGCAAAGCTAATACTAACTCTTAAATCAAGAAAACAACGGGTTATATCTCGTCTGTAAACACAGCCCCCGACCGACAAGGCCTTATAGCCACCTGTAAAGGAGAACGACTAACCAGAAATAGGTAATAACAAGGAGTCCTATGCGGGCTGACAAGACCACCATGATGTCTAGTTATGACTGTAAAGTAAGACCAGTGCTAGGCTAAACTATGACCGACAAGGCCGCTAATCTGTCAGCTAAGCAAGGCCCCACACGACCAACATGTAAACTAAAACACACGTGGGCCCCACACGGCCAAAAACAGCTAACCATAGGGAAATAAAAATAATCTGCAATCCTCTAGGAGTCATAAGATGGTCGGGACAGGGGTCCGACCTACCCATAAACTATACAATCAAAAGAAGTAAACCTTCTATCTGCAGGCTCCCGAAAAAAGCAACTAGCTGCTCTGGTGACGCGGGCTGAAAACTACGAGGGACCTGCTCCTCGTCTATCTGTACCTGCAAGCAAGTAATGCAGCGCCCCAGAAACGGCGTCAGTACAACATGTACCGAGTATGTAAGACAATAACTGTAAATGACTGAATATAAAAGATAGAGATGAGAATGACTGAAAGAAAAGGGATAGGATTCATACCTGAGTAGCTGGGTTCTCTATTATCTAGTCTATCAGTAACTAAAGCAAACAAGAACCTTACTTGGCCCCCCATAAGCCGGAAGGTACAACCAGCACAGAACAACCCACCTGGGGCTCACATAAGCCTTGGTGAGTACACATCAATCTATATACCCCTATCAAGGTCATAATGGGTCACACTGGTAACTATAGCCATCCTACCAGTCCCACGGGTCTGCAACTGAGCCCGCTCGGCCCCTGACTATAGCTGGGTCTGAGTCCAGTAGACTCCTGATATCTGCACCCCAGATACCAAGCTCGTCGGGGGTGTGGTGCCGATAAAGCGTATGTAAAATAGTCCAGCCATGGAATGGACTTCACGAGGACCTGGGACCCTATCTTCGTCCCTCACGGACGGCATGCTGCTCTTTCTGGAGCGACGTCATCTCTCCTCTGGCAGGCGTCGATGCAGCTAATAACCCTGGGGTTGGTCATGGAGGGCTACATAGATAAATTAAACCCCAAATAAAGCTTCAAATACTAGTCTCAGCTAATGATATCAACTATTCATGTTTAACGTACTTCTGAGTCTCTTACTGGGATTTAGACTGGGTATAATGCTACAGGAAACTAACTTGCGGAAGGAATTTGCCTTAACATACCTCGTTCGCCGATTACTGATTAACTGGTGAGTATCAGCTCGTATTCAACTGCTCTTCTCAACTGCAATCGTATTACTGGAAGAATGAGGCTAATTCCAGTACTAAATTTGGAGAAAATGATAACTTTTTATATAATTATTAACACGCTGCGGGAGGATATGGATATTTCTCGGGTGCAGGC
>JACEIK010010024.1:33004-45973 GCA_018107945.1 Datura stramonium | reverse complement strand
ATATAATACATGTTTAAACTGATAATGGTATATATATGATTTCTATCATATTGTGCTGAATCTGATACTGAAACAAGATATAATATTTCTGCTGAGAATCATGTTGTATAACTAAGTTTCATGGTAAACGTGATTTACTATTTCTTACATGCTTTCTAAAATTCATATTAAGCTACTATTATATTTCTGAAATACTTTACGAGAACTTATATTGCTTTACTAAGTTTCGACTGAACACGATAATATCCTGACGTACTTTACTAAATTACATACTGGGCATGTTGTACTGTTTCTGAAACTTTCTACTAGAATTTATACTAGTTGCTCTACTGGAACTACTAACTTGCCGAAAGAAACTAGCTTCACATACCTCAATTGTAGACTTTCTGACCAACTGGCGTAGCTCGGCCAATATTTAGCTATTTCTCCCAACTGTATTCATATTCATGAAGGAATAGAATTAATTATATCAATATATAGAAAGAAAACCATACTTGGTGTATACCTACTGCCTATTCTTCAACTTATCGAAGAACAGCCGAAAGATCGCTATTTCTCGGAGGTCCAGAAGAAAGAAATACTTACTTTAGTGTTGGGAGTGTATTAACACTAGTTTAGAGTAGTTCCAATTACTTTGACTCGGCGGGTCGCCGCTTCGCCGGACGATTCTCGCGAAACTAACTCCGCAGGAATGTTCTCTGCAGCTTTATACTTCGGTATCCGTAGTTAATTTTAGTTTGAACCGTGTAATCGGATGAATTTCTACCTCAAACCCTTGTCCCTTTTCTGTTCTGGCCGCTCACTACTGAAAACAAATGAAAATAATGAAATTAAAACGAAGTGGGGGCTTTATATACTTGGGCCCGGACAGCCCCTCCATGGCACGTTAGCCATCGCGGAGGGACAACCTGTGTGGCACGTTGCCATCACGGAGGGGGTCTGTCCGGCCTCCTCCTGCGACGCCTCAATGTTGCACTTGTCTGGTCTTCCCCTGGGCCTTTTTCTAGCATGTATGGCACCCTAAAACTCTTAACCAACGTGCAAATAGGCCATCTAAATGTCAAGAATTTATGGGGTGTAACAGGTTTATTTCATATCTTAAGCCTAGGAAAATTATCTTTAAGGGTTACATGTACCACATAGTTAGGGTTAAGGATGTGGAGTCCGAGACCCCGACTATTCAGTCAGTTCTAGTGGTGTGTGAGTATCCGGAGGTTTTCCCTGATGAATTGTCAGGTGTTCCTCCGAAATGGGAAATTTATTTCGGTATTGATCTATTGCCTAATAAGCAGCCTATCTCCATTCCTCCTTACCAGATGGCTCCAGCCGAGCTAAAAGAGTTAAAAGAATAGTTGAAGGACTTTTTGGACAGGGGTTTCATTAGACCGAGAAAGTCTCCATGGAGTGCACCAGTTGTCTTTGTTCAAAAGAAGGATGGATTACTTCAGATGTGTATTGATTATCGGTAGTTGAATAAGATCATCATTAAGAACATGTACCCCTTGCCTAAGATTAATGATTTATTTGACCAGCTCCAGGGTGCCAAGTGTTTCTCGAAGATAGATCTCAGGTGCGGGTATCACCAACTCAGAGTCCGGGAGAGTGATATCCCAAAGACAACCTTCAGAACACGGTATGGCCTTGAGTTTGTAGTTATGTCATTTGGACTAACTAATGCCCCTGTTGCTTTTATGGACTTGATGAACAGGGTGTTCAAGCAATATCTGGACATGTTCATGAGTTTGTTCATCGATTACATCCTTATATTCTCTTGGAGCGAGGAGCATGCCGCTCATTTGAGGATAGTGTTGCAAACCCTCAAGGATCGTCAATTGTATGCAAAGTTTAGCAAATGTGTGTTTTGGTTGGACTCGGTTGCATTCTTAGGACATGTGGTATCAAGTGAGGGCATAAAGGTAGATTCTCAGAAGATCGAGGCGGTAAAGAATTGGCCCAAACTGGTGAACCCATCAATATCTGGAGCTTTTTGGGCTTAGCGAGTTACTATTGGAGATTTATGGATGGCTTCTCATCTATTGTTGCACCTTTGACCACGTTGACTCAGAAGAAGGTGAAGTTTCAATGGCCGGAGGCTTGTAAGAAAAGATTCCAAGAGTTGAAGACCCGACTCACTTTAGCACCAGTATTGACCTTACCTTAGGGTACTGGTGGTTTTTTGCTATATTGTGATGCTTCGTGAGTTGGACTTGGGTGTGTGTTGATGCAGCATGGGAAAGTGATAGCATATGCCTCGAGACAGCTGAAGATTCATGAAAAGAACTACCCGACCCATGATCTTGAGTTGGCCGCGGTGGTGTTTGCATTGATGTTATGGTGGCATTACTTGTATGAGGTCCACGTGGATGTATTTATGGATCACAAGAGCTTGCAATATATTTTCTCACAAAGGGATCTCAATCTTTGGCAAAGGAGGTGGTTGGAGTTACTAAAGGACTACGATAAGAGTGTCCTTTACCACCCGGACAAGGCTAATGTAGTAGCGGATTCACTTAGTATCTCTCTATGGAGAGTGTGTCCCATGTGGATGAGTGAAAGAAGGAGTTGGTGAGAGATGTCCACCGACATGCAAGATTGGGAGTTAGATTACTCGACTCGACCGATGGCGGACTTATTGTACAAAATGGGTTAGAATCGTCCTTGGTGGTTGATGTCAAATCTAAACAAGACGAGGATCCAATTTTGAGGAAGCTAAAGGAGGTGTTGTGGAGTATAAAGGTGGAGGTTTTCTCCCAAGGGGGACATGGTGTGCTATGATACCAGCATCAACTATGTGTCCTAGGCGTTGATAATTTGAGAGTTCGGATATTGCATGAGGAACACGGTACTAGATACTCTATCCATCCGGGATCCACAAAGATGTATCGGTACTTGTGAGAAATCTATTAGTGAGATGGTATGATGAAGGATATTATAGAGTTCGTAGCCAAATGTCCAAACTATTAGCAAGTGAAAGTCGAGTATCAAAGGCGGGGAGGTGTACTTCAAGATATTAGCATTCCCACATGGAAGTGGGAAGAGATTAATGTAGATTTCATTACAGGCCTACCTCGTACTTGACGACACTATGATTCCATTTGGGAGGTGGTAGACAGGTTAACCAAGGCTGCACACTTTCTACCGGTCAAGACCACGGATTTAGCGTATGATTATGCCAAATTGTATAATCGGGAGTTGGTTCGACTTCATGGAGTGCCCTTGTCTATTATTTCTGACCGAGGTACTCAGTTTACCTCTTAGTTTTGGCGGTCTTTCTAGAGGGCTCAGGTTAAGCTCAGCACAGCATTTCATCTGCAAACGGATGGTCAGGCGAAGCGGACAATTCAGACTCTCGAGGAAATGTTTAGAGCTTGCGTGATGGACTTTAAAGGTTGTTGGTATGATCATTTGCCCTTAATCGAGTTTTCTTATAATAATAGCTATCACTCTAGTATCCAAATGGCACCGTTCAAGACTCTCTATGGCGGAGGTGTAGATCTCCCATCGGATGGTTTAAGGTTGGTGAGGCATCTATGATTGGGCCAGATTCGGTTCACAAGGCCATGTTGAAGGTTCAGTTGATAAGGGACAGGCTGAAAACTACTCAGAGTCGTCAAAAGTTATATGCTGATGTGAGGAGGAGAGATTGGAGTTTGAGGTGGACGATTGGGTATTTCTGAAGGTGCCTCCCATGAAGGGAGTCAAGAGGTTCGGAAAGAAAGGAAAACTTAGTCCCCGCTATGTTGGTCCCTACTGGGTTATGAGAAGAATTGGTAAGGTAGCACTTGAGTTGGACTTGCCATCAGAGTTATCTTCTATGCATACTGTGTTTCATGTGTCGCTCTTGAAAAAGTACTTGGGTGGTCCACCTTTAGTAGTCCCCATGGACAGCGTTAATGTAAAGTATAGCCTCAGCTATGAAGATGTTCTGGTGGAAATCTTTGATCCTTAGGTTCGGAGGTTGTGGAATAAAGAAGTAGCTTCGGTGAAGGTGTTATGGAGAAACCGACATTTTGAGGGAGCGACGTGGGAAGTCAAAGCGGTTATGATGGGTAAATACCCTCACCTGTTCTCTACCAGCTCAGTTTCAGTTTGATGTATCAGTTTTTTCCCTAATTCTGTAATCACTTTCCATGTTCAGTTCATGTGCACAAGTTTTATTTATGTTATGATAGATGTATGTGATGTCTGAATCTAGTTCAGCTAGGTAGTCCTTTCCGGAAGTAGTCATTCCGCAAGTTTTCGGGTTAAATAATCAGTATTTGCATATAATGATTGCTTGTTTCTAAGTTTTCTGTGTGTTTCTAACATTCAAGGACAAATTTTCCCAAGGGGGAGATATTTTTATACCTCGAGAACTCAAAGATTGGACCCTAGAGTTGAAATGGGAAAAAAACTCAAAATTCCAGTTGCAGGCACATAACGTGTCGTTGGACGACTCGTGAGACCATTCCATGAGTCGTCAGGTGGCTCGTGGGGTAGGCTAGGGAAGAGCAGGAAGTCGGAGCATACGGAGTCCCCACGGGCGTGGGAACGACTCGTGGTCAAACACCACGAGTTGTTAGGTCAATCGTGGGGAGGAGGTGTATGAAAAATAGAAGAGGTCAACCAATGAACTTAAAGAAAGGAGGCCACGACTCGTCATGTCATTCAATGAGTCGTGATGTGCGTCATTGGATGGTATACATGGAAAGTGATATGATAGAGGTAGTGTACTTGACAATTGGTGATCACGAGTCGTGGTCACCCCCGACAAACCGTTAAATGATCCATTATGAACCCAGGAGTTTTGAGTAATAGTGTACCTGACAAGAAACATAACGAGTCATTTGGGCTAGCAATGATCTGTCAGGTCATCCGTTAGTACCACCTAGCATTGTTTTCTGCAAAATAATAAGGGCCTTTTCGTAATTTCTTAAGATCCTAAGGCGTAAACTACGACGTTTTTTGTTTTGAATAGGGAAATATAAAGGGGTTAAGTTAGGTTTTCTCTTCATTCATGCATGCAAGAATAGTGAGAGGTAATCAAAGGAGATTCTAGGCTCTTCTCTTCAATTCTTCAAATTTTATTCTTGGGTAATCAAGGGAAGTTACGAATCAGATATTCCTACGTATGTAAGGTCATCAATGGGTAAATTCTTCCACACTCATTCTCCTACTCTATGATTTTACTTAAAATTTATCAAAAACTCATAGGGTTTTGTATTTGATTTATATAAAATGTAATGATTTAATTATGGGTTTTGTGATTTTGAAATCTTATCAAAATCTACGGATTTTGATCATCTTTTAAGATTTAAATTGATTATAATATTGTTGATTTTGATTTTTAAGCAATTAAGCATAATTATACATGCCTCATGATGAATCGATTTATGATCTATTTTCCCATTGATGTTATTTACAATACAAGCATGAATTATGTTTTAAATTATGAATTTATTATGTTATGCATTATGATTTTATGAAATTCAAGCTATATGCATGATCTACATGTATGTATGAATCTTATAAATCATGAATTATGTTTTTGGCCTACTAACAGACCTCATGTCATGGCTAGATCACATATTTCAAGCATGTTTACGGTTATCATCATTTAACTAGTCCATGAACTCATGTATGTATTATTATGAGCACTATATATGTTTTGGGAGTAATATCAACCACCGAGTAGGTTCGGGGCTCAGGTTAAGCCCCGGATCTCATGAACTAAGTGTCACCGTAGGTATGTTGGGAACCCTTTCATGTTAGTCCCTGGCCCAAATGGCCCTTTTCATGGTGATATCATACTTTCATGGTTCTACCCTTGGAAAGGTACGGACACCCTCCCGACTAGGGTTACAAGTCGAGCTTCATGTGTGCTCATATGGGGTATGTCGGTTAAGAGAATCTCCCACAGTTCCTCATGATTTATGCATGTTATGATTATGTATGTTGACTCAAGTCATGTTAAGTAAATCTCTTCTATTATGATACGATTATGTTTAGGCCACAAATGTTTTGAAAAACCCTAAGCCGTATGATATGTTATTATAATTTACGATACGAGCATGATGTCCTACTCTTATGATCATTTATAAACTTTATACATGTTTTAAATGTCAATTTTACTTACCTTTCATACTTAGTACATTCCATGTACTGATCACATACCTTCTATGTTGTATCGTCTCGTGATACAGGTCCCAATTCTTAGGCTCATCCTTACCCGTAGATAGTCTCAGACTTGCTCTCAGCGCTCTAGGTGAGTACTCATGTTTTGAGGGTTGTATGTTTATACTCTATGTTGTTTTTTTTTGAGTTTCTGGATGTTGGATTAGTTGGGGAGTTGTCACATCAATCCGTCCTTTATGTTTAGAGGCTTATCAGACTGCAAGTTGTATTTATCCATATTGTATAAGTCTTGTACTGATTTTCCCTTTGGCTATGTTATGATTACGTTCTAATATGTTAAGTCTTCCGCTCATGTGATTGGATTAGATGCATGCTCATGTCATGGGTCTACATGGGGTCACTTGAGGCTCCTTGTCCCATGTCTAAGATCCGGGTGTACGTTTGGTTCGTTACAGCAGGGATGCTCCTCGTAGTCCTGGAACTCGTTATCCAAGATGAATTGGCATTTGGACGGAGTTTAACAACGTAAATCGACGGAAAATATAAGAAATCGCCGCTCATTCTCTCATCTCTACTGATGGGAAATATTTAAAATGAACGCTCTTCACACTTAACACCACCGAGGTATTTAGCAGCAGGGAGCATTCCTACGAATTTAGTTTCGNCCAATGCGGCAGGGGGACGGGCGCGGCACGCCATCCAACACGCTAAGAGAGGGCCATGATGTGGCTCTCCTTGCGTCCTAGGGGCAGGGCATGTGGCGCAGCGCTTGCTGCGCCCTGCCCCCGACCCCCACCTCCTGCTTGCTCGATACCATACTTGTGCATCGATTCCTCGAGCCATTTTTTCGTGTGTATCATACTTCAAAACTCTCAACATACGCACGCACACATCAGTTAAATGATAGGAACTTATGGGGTGTAACAGGTCTGCCTCTGCCACACCTTCGGCAGCTCCGTCTAGTTGGCTAGCTTGTCAAAAGTGTGGTAGGAACCACCCAAGGAAATTCTTGATTGGCAGGGATGATTTTTTTGGGTGTGGTAAGCCCGAAAACAGACTCCACGATTGTCTATTATACCCCGAGAACTCAAAGATCAGATCTGGGAGTTGAAATGGGGAAAAACTGAAGATTCAAGTTGCAAGCAGAGAATGAGTTGTTGGACAACTCTTGAAACCAGACCACGAGTCATCTGGTAACTCATCGGGAAGACCAGTGGAGAGTAGGAAGTTTGGAGGAAAAGGGTTCCCCACAGGCGTGGGCACGACTCGTGGTCAGTCACCACGAGTCATTAGGTCAATATTGGTGTAAAGGAGAATAAAAATAGAAGAGGTCAGACCAATGTACTTGATGATTGGTGACCACGAGTTTTGGTCACCCCAGATGAATCGTTATGTGATCTGTTATGAGCCCAGGAGTTTAGAAAAGGCAATGTACTGAACGAGCAACATGACGGGTCATTTGGGCCAATGACGGGTCGTTAGGTCGTCCGTTAGGACTACCTGACAGTTATTTTTCTGCAAAAAAGTAAGGGTCTTTTGGTAATTCTAAGTCCTAGAGGCCTATACTACATCGTTTAAGGCTCTTTTAGTGGGTTTAAGATGGGAAAACCTATTTTAGGTAATTAGTTCCATGCATGCAAGCTTGAGAGGTCGAAGAGGTGATTCGAGGCTAGTATTCAAGGTTTCCATCCAATTTCCTCTTGTTTAATCAAAGATTGGGTGGAATCAATCCCTTCCAGGTATGTAGGGTTATGAGTGGGTATTTCCTTCCTCACCCATGCCCAATCTCTATCTAAATATGAGAAATTCCTATGATCAAGTTATGGGATATTTACCCAATTGCATAATTCTTCAAATTCTATACATGGGTACGGTTAGATTATGTTTCTATTGATGAATTGTGAAGCTTGAGTAGATTTTAAATTATTTTTAATCAAAGTTGTGATTTCTAAATTATGAAATGAAATGCCCATGGATGAGAAGTTCATTAAAAAAAAGAATGATGTTGTATGTATGACGATGGTGAGATTTGATGATTAGAAGCCTGTTTCTAAATCTACCCATTATTATGATATTGGTTTTAAAATAAATTGAGTAGATCCAAGCATGATAATGTTTTGGGCAAGGCCCTTATATCGAGTATGATGATGTAGTATCTCTAAAGTAAGCTTACCACATGGTTTTTGGAGTAAATGTTCCCACTTATCTTCGAGCTTGTGGTATGTCTCAAAATAAAGATTTTCATATACATGACTTCATAATTGAGATGTATGTTATTATTTAGTTTCGTTTCCATACGATGTCGGCTCTAGGAATGATTTTATTATTGAGCTTTATCAAATGATAATATTGAGCTTTGTTTCATACGATGTTGAGTTTATGCATGATTCCATTGTTGATCTTCATCAATAGACGATGTCGACCTTCATTTTATACGATGTAGAGCATTGCATGTTTTAGGAGAAGAGTCTAGCACCGAGTGGGCTAAGGGTCGATCACCCTATGCCCCATAAATATGTGCCAACATAGGTAGATGCTATTATATGACTTGGGATCTCTCTAGTGAGCTTCCCCTTGCCAGAATGAGCCTTCAGCTTGATATTGATATCATGGTAGCGTCCTTAGCCCTGGCAAAGTTTTGACGGCTCTACCCATTTGAGTGTGATAGTCGGGACCACATAAGCTCTATCATGGTATGTCAATTAAGTGACAAGCTCCCATTGTCTATATGATTCAGATTTGCATATTCATTACTCATGGTTAATATTTTACACATGCATGTTCAAGAAGTAAGGTCTGAATCATTTTCAGCTTTTCTTATAAATGTCATGTTTCAACTTTGAGTCATTCGAGTTAGTTATGGTGTTATGAAGCTATGCTTTGTCACATTATGCAAAGATTACGATTTCAGAATGAATGCATGCAATCCTTCCTCTAGGATTTGAAACCTCATGTTATGTTATGAAATGTTTTAAATGATTTACTTCACTTAAGCGGTTATACTTATCTTGCACACTCGGTACATTTCATGTACTGACCGCATACTTTCTATGCTGTATCATTTTATGATACAGGACCCAGCTCCCAGGCTCATCCTCGTTCGTAGTCGGTTTTCAGAGTTAGCACCAACTTGGTTGGTGAGTCCCCATCCTTCGAGGGCTATACTTTCAGTTTCCTTATGTATTTTCGGTTTCAGTATTTTTCAGTTAGTTGGGGTCTTGTCCCATCAACTCGTCCAGATTAGAGGCTTTTCAGACTTTGTATATGTTTAGCTTCAAATGTTTATTCTGATGTCATGTTGAGTTAAACTTCCACTGAGTTTATATTGATGATTTCTTCAGTTTATTGAATGAGTTATATGTATGCCTATTCCATGGTCGACCTGGGGTCTCTCAAGGTCCCTTGTCCCGTGTCTATGATTTGGGCCTTCGTTCGAGTCGTGTCAAACTTTATATCAGAGAAATAGGTTTGAAGTGTCCTAGGGTGTCTGAAATTCGCGTTAAGTAGAGTCTTTTTCATAGGTGTGAAGCACACCACACTTATGATGAAGAGGCTACGAGATGTTTAGGAAATGTTCCCTTCTTTCATGATCTATGTCGTGCGATTAAAAGTCTTTCTATCCTTCTAATTCGTGCTATTCGTGATTGCAAAATCATGGCTCCTCGAAGAATGAATGGAATAAGGAATGGAGGTGGTGAAGGCCACGAGGATGGAAATGGTGATGGGCATCAGCCAACCCCACCAGTCCAAGAGCCTCAAGCATCGGAGCCAGCCGCTCATGCTGAGTTTCGGGCCGCTATTCAGATGCTTGCGCAGGCCTTGACCACCCAGGTCAATCAGCAGGCCATTGCACATGTTCTGCAAAATGGTAATGCAACGGCTGCTAGAGTTAGAGACTTCTTGAGGATGAACCCGCCGGAGTTCTTGGCATCCAAGGTAGATGAGGATCCATATGATTTCATTGATGAGATTGTCAAGATCACCCAAGTCACAGGGGGTGAGTATGTTTCTTGCACATAGTTGGCCTCCTACCAGTTGAAGGGGGTTGCGCATACCTTGTTTCGGCTAATGGAAGGATAGCAGGGCGCAGAAGTAGGTCCGATCACGTGGGAGAAGTTTCAGGTGCGTTCCTAGGTCGTTTCCTCCCTCGGGAGATGAGGGAGCTGAAGGCAACTGAGTTTGTAACCTTGAGGCAGGGAAGAATGACAGTGCAAGAGTATTCCCCTGAGTTCCCTCACCTATCGAAATATGCCCTGGAGTTAGTAGCTGACCAGAGGACGCGGGTGAGCATATTTCTGCATGGTATAGCAGTGTATTTGGACAAGGAGTGTCGGATATCTATGCTTAACTAGGATATGGACTTTCCTCGCATAGTGTTGTACACCCAGCAGATAGAGGCGGCACATTCGAGGGAGAGGGAGGCCAAGAGGGTCAGGACCGAGGACCATAGATTATCTCAACAGAGGTCTGATGGAGGGCACCGACAAGAGACTTACCAGAGATCATCAGCTCTGGCATCTTCGGCATTGAGTGTTCCATCCAGGCCTAGACAGGATCAGAGAGGGAGAGCATCAGGCTTCAGGGGTCAAAGCATCAAACCCATAGAATCTAGCATACTAGCGTGTCGCAGGTGTGGTCAAGGGCACACAGGCCAGTGCTTGGGGGGTTCAGTTCCTTGTTTAGGGTATGGGCAACCCTGACACATGCTTCGAGATTGTCCAGCTGCGAGACAGGATCAGGTTGGGGGCTGAGGCCCAGCTTCTAGTTCACCAGCCCCTCCCCGACGCTCAGCACATCAGGGGGAATCTACTAGCACAGCTGGCGTTCAGCGCCAGAACAGATTCTATGCCATAGCTTCCCATCAGGAGCAGGAGGTCTCCCCGGATGTAGTCACTGGTATGTTGCGTGTTTTCCATATTGATATTTATGCTTTGCTAGATCCGGGTGTTACCCTTTGTTTTGTGACACCCTATGTGGCCAGTAGCTTCGGAGTTAGTCCCGATGTCTTGTCAGAGCCCTTCCCAGTTTCTATTCCAGTAGGTTACTCAGTTATAGCTAGACAGGTGTATAGAGGTTTCCTAGTCTCAGTCCTTTATAAGGTCACCTAAGCAGATTTGATAGAGTTAGCCATGAACGATTTTGATGTTATTCTCGGCATGGATTGGCTATTTGCATGTCATGCTTCAGTTAATTGTAGAACTCGGGTAGTAGAGTTTAGAATTCCAGGTGAGCCAATCTTAGAATGGAAGGGTAGTTCAGTTGTGACTGTAAGTCGATTCATTTCCTATCTTAAGGCTAGGAAGATGATTTCTAAGGGTTGCATGCACCATCTTGTTAGGGTTAAGGACGTGGTATCTGAGACCCCGACTATCCAGTCCATGCCTGTCATACATGAGTATCCAGAAGTCTTTCCTAATGACTTTCCAGACGTCTCTCTCGAGCAGGAGATTGATTTCGGTATAGATCTTCTTCCCGACACACAGCTTATATCTATTCCGCCCTATAGGATGGCTCCAGTCGAGCAAAAAGAGTTGAAGGATCAGTTGAATGACCTGTTAGCTAAGGGATTTATTAGGCCGAGTAATCTCCATGGAGTGCACTAGTGTTACTCGTTTGTAAGAAGGATGGTTCACTTCGGATGTGCATTGACTATCGGCAGTTAAACAAGGTCACTGTTAAGAATAGGTATCCTTTTCCCTGGATCGATGATTTGTTCGATCAACTTCAGGGTGCCAAGTTTTTCTCCAAGATTGATCTTAGATCTGGGTATCACCAGCTAAGGGTTCGGGAAAGTGACATCCCGAAAACCACTTTTAGGACTCAGTATGGTCACTACGAATTTGTTGTTATGTCTTTCGGACTAACCAATGCCCCTGTATCTTTTATGGATTTAAAGAATAGGGTGTTCAAGGAATATTTGGACATGTTCGTGATTGTGTTCATTGATGACATCCTTACAACCTCTCGGAGTGAGATGGAGCATGCCTCTCACATGAGAGTAGTGCTTCAGAACCTCAAGGATCGTCAGTTGTATGCAAAAGTTCAACAAATGTGAGTTTTGGCAAGACTCTGTGGCATTTTTGGGCCATATGGTATCGAGTGAGGGCATAAAGGTAGATTTTTAGATGATCGAGACAGTGAAGAATTGGCCCAGATAGGTGAACCCATTAGATATCAGGAGTTGTTTGGGCTTAGCGGGTTACTATCATAGGTTTGCTGAGGGTTTTCCTTCCATCGCACCACCTTTGACCAAGTTGACTTAGAAGAATGTAAAGTTCCAATGGTCGGAGGCTTGTGAGAAAAGCTTGCAAGAGTTGAAGACATGACTCACTTCAGCACTAATGTTGACCCTACCCGAGGGTACCGATGGTTTTATGGTGTATTATGATGATTTGAGAATCGGACATGGGTGTGTGTTGATGCAACATGGGAAAGTGATAGCATATGCCTCAAGACAGTTGAAAGTCCATGAGAAGAATTACCTGACCCATGATTTTGAGTTGGCCTCGTTGGTGTTTGCATTGAAGATATGGCAGCATTACTTGTATGGGGTCCACGTGGATGTATTCAAAAATAACCAGAGCTTGCAATATGTGTTCACGCAGAAAGGTCTCAATCCTTGGAAAAGGAGGTGGTTGGAGATACTAAAGGACTACGAAATGAGTGTCCTTTACCACCCGGGTAAGACCAGTGGAGAGTTGGAAGTTTGGAGGAAAAGGATTCCCCAAAGGTGTGGGAATGACTCATGGTCAATCACCATGAGTCGTTAGGTCAGCAGTGGTGTAATGAACAAGAAAAATAGAAGAGGTCAGACTAGTGTACTTGATGATTGGTGACCACGACTACCATTACAAG
>JACEIK010010024.1:16986-27129 GCA_018107945.1 Datura stramonium | reverse complement strand
TTTCTTTCTTTGAACACATGGGTATTCAACCCCACACTTTTCCTCTTTCATGCTTCTTAGCTTCCTCCTTGCTGGGTACTCAGACTTCCCCTGCATCTGTTCTTAAATCACCACCAAAAACAACAACAAGATGAAAATAAACCAAATAACACAAATGCAAGAAATTAAATTTGTACCTGTGGTACCCTTGGGTTGCCTCCAAGCAGCGCCTAATTTTACGTCGCAGCACGACGTATCAAGTTTCACCACTTTTTCCTCCACCTTGAGGATATGAATCTCTCCCCTAATTTCTTCTCTAGTTTCCTCTTATGCTCTAGGGGTGGTGGTGAAAAATTGCAAGGACTAAGCAGTAGATGTCGCCTTTGGCATTTATTGGCCCTTAAGTAAGTGAAGTCATTTTGTCTATTGGAATCTGCAAATTTCAGAATATATGGGGCTTGTTCCTCCTCAAGATCTTTCTCCACAAGCTTGGAAGACTCTATTTCTATGTTGTCAACCAAACTCAATGTCAAAAAATGGCAGTGGGGTACAATACACCTCGTCGAAGTTGCATTGTGCTTGACTTCGCCTTACTATGTACACCTTCTCTACATCAACATCTAATTCCCCATGAATGTCAAATAGTTGGTACTCTCTCTCTTCTTTCAAGAATGGATCGGCTCTCTGTGTGAGACAATCATGGAGCCTCTCGGGAGCTTCCAACGATTGAGCTTGTTTCCAGGCGGCTCATCTTCTCCTTGTAGTCCCTCACAGTGTGCATAAAGCGAAGCAACACCAAATCGAGCAAGCTTCAACCGACCCTCATGCGCATGAACTTGTTGCTTATCATTTCTAGGGCCTCTCATTTCCTTTTGCTTAATTCTCAATGCTTCCATCTACTCCTTCATTGCTTACATTTGCTCAAGGACTGTTTATGAGCCGAGGAAGTGTACGGGTCATACAAGTATAGTGGCCACTTTTTACGAATAGGATATCGAACCCACGAGGGTTTGGTTAGCAAATTATCAAGTTCAAGTGTTAGTTAAAAGTCGGTTTAGAAGTTTTCGATAAATTATAATTAAATCTTAGTGGTGACACAGAAATAATGGAGTAATACAAAACAAAACTAGAGTTAAGGGCGGATAATCATCACGATGCTACAATTAATAATGGGTTAGGAAACAGAGTATCAATTGTTGTCTCACATAATTGGGTGCATGTTCATGATCTTCCAAACCTCTAAACCGATCGACAGCCTCACTACTACATCGTTGAGCGAGGATGTCATTTAAGTTCGTGGGCAATTCACTATGTGGATCTGTTTATGGGGTTTATGCCCTTAATTGGGAGCTTCGTACCTCAACCATTTAACCAAACTTAGCTTCACAACTACTCCTTCTAGTGGTGGAGTACAATTCTAAGTTGGTGTCTTTCTATCTTCCCATTTTATCAACCAAGCAAGGTAAATTAGGTATATTCCTATCCTAACCACAAATCTATCAAAAGACAAGAACTTACTTCCTACATTCTTATATTTCTTGCCTAGGTTTTCTCTTCCAAGCTTCCGCGAAGCAGCACTTTTTCATGGTGATCAAGCATAAAAAAAATAATAAAGATTATGAACAAACTCAAGCAACTAACAACTCAACCCAATACGAATCCTAAGTTGGTGTCTTTCTATCTTCCCATTTTATCAACCAAGCAAGGTAAATTAGGTATATTCCTATCCTAACCACAAATCCTATCAAAAGACAAGAACTTACTTCCTACATTCTTATGTTCTTGCCTAGGTTTTCTCTTCCAAGCTTCCACCCAAGCTTAACCCACTTTTTTTCATGGTGATCAAGCATAAAAAAAATAATAAAGATTGTAAGACAAAACAACAACTAACAACTCAACCCAATACGAATCTAAGCAAATACAATCATAGCCATGGCCTCAACCCTAGATGGAGGGTTCTAGCCACACATGTTTGTACAAAAACTCAAAAACATGTTTAGAGAAATATACTTACAAGAATATATGAAAAGAAACCAAGAAAAGGTGAACCCAATAGGAGTTCTTCAAGTCTCCTTCGCGCCTCCTTCGAATTTTTCCGAAAAATCCCGTGTGTCAATGATTTTAGAAGCTAAGGGTTCAATTTATAATATGCTGAAAAAATGCATAATTTGGCCTGTGGCGGAACAACTCCTTGTCACGGAGCTGAACGCCCTAATTGCTCTCCGTGACACGGAGGTAACGCATACCCTCACTAGAATGTGCCAAAAAATACAATTTTCGGCCAAGTGTTGCCGCGTGCCACGGCCCCAATCGCACAGGGTTCCAGTTATTGCATGTTTTCTTGTTGACTTTCACGTTTTGCTCTTGACTCAATTCCTCCACTTCACAAAATCATGAATTAGTTCCTCAAATTCATTATTAACCTTCAAAAACAAGGACTAATCATGTTGGTTAGTATATATTCACATTNCATAAAATCACATGAGAATGTATATAAATAAGTAGATAAACAAGACTAAATTGAGTTATAAAGTAGCACTTGGGCATGCAATTATGCCCAAGATCAAGTGTGTCCCATGTAGATGAGAAGAAGAAAGAGTTATTGAAGGATGTGCATTGGCTGGCAGGACAAGGGGTTCATCTCATCGACTCGACAGACGGTGATTTCATTGTTCAGAATGGATCAGAATCCTCTTTGGTGACTGAGGTCAAAACTAGGCAAGATGAGGACCCTATTTTGGTAAGGTTGAAGGAAGCTATTTAGAATCAGAAGGTGGAGGTCTTTTCCTTAGGGTGTAACACCCCGGGAACCCAAGGATCAGACCTAGGAATAAAATGGGGAAAATCTTGGAAATGAGGCTTCAGTTTCAAGACAAGTCATTGGACGACTCGTGAGGAGACCCTACTAGTCGTCAGGTGGCTCGTGGGAAGGCCTTGATGAGCTGTAGGTTTGAGGTCCCCACGGGCATGGAACGACTCGTGGTCAGCCACCACGAGTCATTACGTTATCCGTGGGGTGAAGTTGAGAAGTCAATGGGAGGATCGACCACTGTACCTACCGAAAGAGACCCCACGAGTCGTGGTCAGTCCCAATGACTCATGAGGTGAGTCGTGAGCAAGCATATTGAGTTTTATTGGAGAATAGGACAGTATACCTGACGAAAGGTGACCATGAGTTGTGGTCTTGAGGCACGAGTCTTCATATCCCCCGTTATAAGCCCTATCGGAGTTATTATGGTCTTGAGGCACGAGTCTTCATATCCCCCGTTATAAGCCCTATCGGAGTTATTATCCAGTGTACTTGAAGGGTCACTTGACGAATCGTGGCCCGTAGTGACGAGTCATCAGGTCATCCGTTAGGACCCCTGACAGTGGTTTTCTGCGAATTAGTAAGGGCCTTCTCATAATTTCTTAAGTTCCTAAAACCTATACAACATCGTTTAAGGCTCGTTTTTGTGGGTTTTAAGTAGGGGAAAACCTATTCTAAGTCATTCTTCCCATGCATGCAAGTTTGAAGGTATGAAGAGAGGATTCAAGGGAAAATCTCAAGGTTTCCATTGGAATCCCAGCTTGGGGAATTAGAGGGTGTTAGAGTTCACCATTCCCAGGTATGTAAGGCTATGAGTGGGTGCCTCCTTTCACACCCAGTCCCAATTTCTATCAAAACATGATGAATTGCCTATGATCAAGTATGCGATTTTCACCCAATTGCATGATTCTTCAATCTCTATACGTGGGTATGAATAGATTGTGTTTATATTGGTGAATTGTGAAGCTTGGGCTAATTTTAAATTGTTTTCAATCCAAATTGTGATTTCTAAATTATGAAGTTGAATGCCGATGGATGAGAGGTTCATGAAAGATGAGAATGATGTTCACTGTATGATGATGATGAGATTTGATGATGAAAAGCATGTTTCTAAAGCTACCCATGATTATGATAATGTTTTCAAAATGAATTGAGTAGATCTAAGTTAAGCTTTGGGCAATGCCCACTTGTTGATTTAAAATGATGATTTTTCCCAAAATAAGCTTACCACATGGTTTGGAGCGAAGTCTCCCAAATTTCATAAATTCTAGCTTGTGGTATATTTTGAAATAAAGCTTCTCATATGCATGAATTCATAATTAAGATGTATGTAATTATTGAGCTTTGTTAAAGGACAATGTTGAGCTTCATTTTCATATGATGTCGAGTCGGTGCATGATTTCATTAATGAGATTTGTCAATAGACAATGTTGAGCTTCGTTTAATACCATGTTGAGTTATGCATGATTTCATATTGAGCTTCATCATTAGACAACTTTGAGCTTCGTTAATAGACGATGTTGAGCTTTGTTATATATGATGTAGAGCACTGCATGTGTTTTGGGAGAAGTGTATAGCATCGAGTGGGTTAAGGGTCGACCACCCTATGCCCCAAAACTACGCGCCAATGTAGGTTGATACTATTATATTTTTGGGACCTGCCTTGTGAGCTATCCCCGGTCCAGTTTTCCCTTTGATCTTGATATCGATATCATGGTAGCGTCCTTAGCCCTGGCAAGGTTTTGGATGGCTCTGTCTACTTGAGTTTGAGAGTCAGGACCACATAAAGTCTATCATGGTATGTCAGTTAAGTGACGAGTCTCCCACTATCTATACTATTCAGATTGACATATGCATTATTCATGGAAGTTATCGTACGCATGTATGTTCTAAAAGTAAGGTTTTACTTATTGTTCATCTTTTAAAGTAAATGTCATGTTTCATCTTTGAGTCATTCGAGTTTGTCATGATGTTATAAAGCTATGCATGATCATGTTATGATGATATTTTGATTATAGAAAGAATGCATGTATGCCCTTCCTCTCATGTTTAAAGCTTATGATATATATGAAATGTTTTAATTGATTTACTTTACTAAAGCGGTTTTACTTACCTTGCATACTAGGTACATTCCACGTATTGCCGCATACTTTTTATGATGCATCATTTCATGATACAGGACCCAGCTCCCAGCCTCAACCCCGTGCGTAGTTGATTATCAGAGTAAGCTTCTACGTGATTGGTGAGTCCTCATTCTTCGAGGGATAGACATTTAGTTCTCTATGTATTTCTTTTGTTCAGTATTGTTGAGTTAGTTGGGGTCTTGTCCCATCAACTCGTCCAAACTAGAGGCTTTTCATACTAACGTACGTGTAGCTTCGGATGTTATATAGATGTGATGTCGTTTAGACTTCTGCTGATATTATATTCTTGTTTTCCTCAGTTTATTGAATGAGTTAGTTGTATGATTATGCCATGGGTCGATTTGGGCTCTTTCGGGGTCCCTTTCCCCGTGTCTACGATCCAGGCCTACATTTGGTTCGTGACAAAGTTGGTATCAGAGCCATAGGTTTGAAGTGTCCTAGGGAATCTGAAAGCCGTATTAGGTAGAGTCTTGTTCATGTGTGTGAAGCATGCCACACTTATGAAGAAGAGGCTACTAGACGTTTTAGGAAATGCTCCCTTCTTTCTATCCTTCTAATTCGTGCTATTCGCGATTGCAGAATCATGGAACCTCGATGAATGAGTTGAAGGAGGAATGGAGGTGGTGAAGGCCACGAGGATGGTAACGTTTATGGGCAGCAGCCAGCCCCACCAGTTCAGGAGCCTTAGGCACCAGAGCCAGCTGCTCATGATGAGGTATGCGCCGCTATTCAAATGCTCGCGCAGGACTTGACCGCCTAGGTCAATAAGCAGGCCATTGCGCATGTTCCTCAGAACGGCAATGCAACGGCGGCCAGAGTTTGAGACTTCTTGAGAATGAACCCGCTGGAGTTTTTGGAGTCCAAGGTAGATGAGGACCCACATGATTTTATCGATAAGGTTATCCACATCACCCAGGTTATGGGGGTGAGTAGCGTTGAGTGCACAGAGTTGGTCTCCTACTAGCTGAAGGGGGTTGTGCATATTTGGTTTCGGGAATGGAAGGATAGCAGGGTCGCAGTTGTAGGTCCGATCACGTGGGAGGAGTTTCAAGTTGCATTCCTAGATCGATTCTTCCCTCGAGAGATGAGGGAGCTCAAGGAAGCTGAGTTTGTGATATTGAAGCAGGGGAGGATGACAGTGCTAGAGTATTCCCTTGAGTTCACTTGCCTTTTGAAATATGACTTGGAGTAGTAACTAACCAGAGGGCGCGAGTGAGTAGATTTGTGCATGGTATAGTAGGGTATTTGGAAAAGGTGTGTCGGATTGCTATGCTTCACCAGGATATGGATTTCCCTCGCATGGTGTTGCACGCCCAAAAGATGGAGGCGGCATATTCGAGAGAGAGGGAGGCCAAGAGGGCCAGGACTGAGGATCACAGATTCTCTCAGCAGAGGTCCAGTGGTGGGCACCAACGGTAGACTCACCAGAGGTCATCATCCCCGGCATCCTCGGCATAGAGTGTGCCATCCAAACCCAGACATGTAAGAGAGGGCGAGCATCAGGCTCGAGGGTTTGAGCAGTAGACCCGCAGATTCCGGCATCCCAGCTTGTCGCAGATATGGTCGGGGGCACACAGTCCAGTGTTTGGCAGGTTCAAGAGCTTGTTATGGTTGTGGGCATCTCGAACATATGCTTAGAGATTGTCCCTCTGCAAGACAGAATCATGTTGGGGGCCAAGGCCCAGCTTCTAGTTCAGCAGCCTCTCCCCCATGCACAGCACATCAGTGGGCGTCTACTAGCATAGCTGGCGGGTAGCACCGGAACAGATTCTATGCCTTAGCCACTCGTCAGGAGCGGGAGGCCTCACCAGATGTAGTCACGGGTATATTGAGAGTTTTTCATGTTGAGGTATATGCTTTGCTAGATCCGGGGGATACCCTATCTTTTGTGACACCATATGTAGCCAGTAGCATTGGAGTCAGCCCCGATGTCTTGTTAGAGCTCTTCTCAGTTTTCCTCTAGTCGGTGACTAAGTTATTGCCAGATGGGTGTATAGAGGTTGCCCAGTCTCAATCCTACATAAGGTCACTTCAGCAGACTTGATTGAGTTAGCCATGACTGATTTTGATGTTATTCTTAGCATGGATTGGCTATTTTCATGCTATGCTTTAGTTAATTGTAAAACCCAGTCAGTAGAGCTCAGGTTTCTGAGTGAGCTAGTGTTAGAATTGAAGGGTAGTGCAGCTGTGCCAATAGGCCGATTTATTTCCTACCTTAAGGCTAGGAAGATTATTTCTAAGGGTTGCATATACCATCTAGTTATGGTTAAGGACGTGGAGTCCAAAACCCCGACTATCCAGTCCATACCAGTAGTACGTGAGTATCTAGAGGTCTTTCTTGATGATTTGCCAGGTGTCCCTCCCTAGTGGGTGATTGATTTCGGTATAGACATTCTTCCCGACAAGCAACCTAAAAATGTATTATTCCTTACATAATGGCTCTATCCGAGCTAAAATAGTTGAAGTATCAGTTGAAGAACTTGTTAGATAAGGGCTTTATTAGGCCGAGTAAGTCACCATGGGGTGCACCAGTGTTATTTGTTTGAAAGAAGGATGGTTCCCTTCGCATGTGTATTCATTACTGGCAATTGAACATGGTTACGGTCTAGAATAGTACTCTTTGCCCAGGATTGATGATTTGTTCTATCATCTTCAAGGAGCCAAGTGTTTCTCCAAGATGGACCTCAGATTCGGGTATCATTAGCTTAGGGTTTGGGAGAGTGACACCCCGAAGACTGCTTTGAGCACTCGGTATGGTCACTACGAATTTCTTGTTATATCTTTTGGACTAACCAATGCCCCTGCAGCTTTTATGGATCTAATGAACATGGTGTTCAAGGAATATTTGGACATGTTCGTGATTGTGTTCATTGATGACATCCTTATATACTCTCGGAGCAAGGAGGAGCATATCGCTCACTTGAGAATAGTGCTTCAGACCCTCAAGGATCGTCAGTTGTATGCAAAGTTTAGCAAATGTGAGTTTTGGTTAGACTCGGTGGCATTTCTAGGCTATGTCGTATCAAGTGAGGGCATAAAGGTAGATTCTCAAAAAATCGAGGCGGTGAAGAATTGGCCCAGACCGATGAAACCATTAGATATCAGGAGCTTTTTGGGCTTAGCGGGTTACTCTCGGAGATTTGTGGAGGGTTTTTAGTCTATTGCCGCACCATTGACCAAGTGACCCAGAAGACGGTGAAGTTTCAACGCTCGGAGGCTTTGAGAAAAGCTTCCAGGAGTTGAAGGTCTGACTCACTTCAACACCAGTGTAGACCTTACCCAAGGGTCGAGTCGACCAGTGTTGACACTGCAGCACCAGTGTTGACCCTACCCGAGGGTTCGGGATTTGGTTTGACTTCATGGAGTGACCTTATCTATTATCTCCAACCGAGGTACTCAGTTTACCTCTTAGTTTTGGCGGTCTTTCCAAAAAGGTCTTGGGACTCTAGTTAAACTCAGCACAGCATTTCATCCGCAAACGGATGGTCAGGTGGAGCAGATAATTCAAACTCTCGAGGACATGTTGAGAGCCTATGTGATGGACTTTAAAGGTGGTTGGGATGATCACCTGTTGTTGATCGAGTTTGCTTACAATAACAACTATCACTCCAGTATCCAAATGGCACCATTCGAGGCTCCTCATGGGAGGAGGTGTAGATCGCCCATCGGATGATTTGATGTTGGGGAGGAAGCTATGATAGGTCCAAACTCGGTTCATGAGGCTATGGCGAAGGTTTAGTTGATAAGGGACAGGCTAAAAACCACTCTTAGTCGTAAAAGTCATATGCGGATGTGAGAACAAGACATTTGGTGTTTGAGGTTGATGATTGGGTATTTCTAAAGGTATCTCCCATTAAGGGAGTCATGCGGTTCGAAAAGAAAGGAAAACTCAGTCCATGCTACATTGGTCATTACAGGGTTATTGGAAGAGTTGGTAAGGTAGCATATGAATTGGACTTGCCATCAGAGTTATCTTCAGTTCACCCCGTGCTTCATGTGGCGGTCTTGAAAAAGTTCTTGGGTGATCCAGCTTTAGTAGCCCCGGTGAAAAGCGTTGGTGTGGGAGATAGCCTCAGTTATGAGGAAATTCCAATTGCAATTTTGGATCGCCAGGTTCGGAGGCTGAGGAACAAATAAGTAGCTTTGGTGAAGGTGTTATGGAGAAACTAGCATGTTGAGGGAGCTACGTGGGAAGCCAAAGCGGCCATAATGGCTAAATACACCCACTTGTTCCCTACCAGCTCAATTTCAGTTTGAGGTATCAGTTTTTGCCCTAATTATTCAATCAGTTTCCATGTTCAATTCATGTGCACAAGTTTGAATTATGTTAGTGATAAATGTATGTCATTTCTGAATTCAGTTCAGCTGTGAAGTTCCTTTCGGAGGTAGTCATTCCGTCAGTTTTTGGTTAAATAATCAGTATTTGCATATGAAAATTGCATGTTTCTATTTTCTACTTGTTTCTAACATTCGAGGATTAAATGTTCCCAAGGGGGAGATGTTGTAATACCCCGTGAAAGCAAGGATAAGACCTGGGAGTCAAACGGGGAAAATCTGAGAAATGAGGATTCAGTTGTTGGACGAGTCGTTGGATGACTCATGAGGAGACCCCACGAGACATCAGGTGGCCGTGGAAAGGCCTGGATGAGCTATAGGTTTGAGGTCCCCACGGGCGTGGGAATGACTTGTGGTCAGCCACCACAAGTCGTCAGGTTATCCATGGGGTGAAGTTGAGAAGGCAATGGGAGGATCGACCAGTGTACCTAACAGAAGGGACCCCATGAGTCGGCGTCAGTCCCAATGACTCGTGAGGTGAGTCGTCACCAAGTAGATTTAATTTAATTGGAGAATGGGACAGTGTACCTGACGGAAGGTTACCACGAGTCGTGGTCTTGAGGCACGCATAGTCATATCCCCTATTACGATCCCTATTAGAGTTATTATCCAGTGTACTTGATGGGTCACTTCACGAATCGTGGCCCGTAGTGACGAGTCGTCAGGTTGTCCGTTAGGATCCCTTGACAGTTATTTTTTGCGAATTAGTAAGGGCCTTCTCATAATTTCCTAAGTTCCTAAGACCTAGATGTTCGGAACAAACTACACGCAAGTGTACGTGGTCGTACAAGTAGTAAAGTGGCTTTATTTCAAGCCAAGTATCGATCCCACAGGGACTGAATTACGGTAGTAATTATCCTAATTGTTAGTGAACGA
>JACEIK010010023.1:15030-32120 GCA_018107945.1 Datura stramonium | reverse complement strand
ATCATAATTCATTATTTAAAACATGCTTAGATCATACCCATGATTGATTGAAACTTAGAAAATTCACACATTGGGTAGAAACCCCATTGATTGATCAACTAGAACATCATGAATTGAGAGGGAATTGGGAATGGGCGTGGACTATTGCACCAATTCATAGCTTTACATACATGAAGAAATCTTATTTTCACAACTTCCTTGATTGCCCAAAGATTATTGAGGAAGAACTTTGAAGGAACTAAGCTTGATCACCTTCTCAACCCTCTAAACTTGCATGTATGAATTAGGATAGGCTTAGAATGACTTAACCCTTCTTAAAACACTCTATCTGAGTTTAAAATGATGTAGTTTAGGCCTCAGGAACATAGGAATTACGGAAAAACCCTTAATAAACTCGCAGAGAAAAACAGACTCCCAATACCTAATGAGGGACTGGAAGAGTCGTGCCTTGACCACGACTCGTGGTCACCTCTCGTCATGAACACTGCTAATTCTTCCTCTGAGGGTCACCACGACTAGTGCTGTACCCAATGACTCGTGGTGACCAATCATTGCCAACACTACCGAAGTTCTCCGATCTTCAACCAACTCTTGCCACGGACCACCCAACGAATCGTGGTGTTGACCACGACTCGTGGTCACACCCGTGACCAGCTCACAACTCCAAATTTCAACCATGGCCAGAACCCTCCCCACGAGTCACTTAACGACTCGTGGTGTTCCTGTGGGGTCACTGGATGACTCGTCCTGTGACCTGGTGCAGAAAATCATGTTTTCTCCATTTCAACTCCTGAATCTTAGGATTTTGGGGGTATTATAATATCTCCCCCTTGGGGACATTCATCCTCGAATGCTGAAAATCATACTGAAAAGCAGAGAAATACAATCATCATGCTCAAATACTGAACATACATGTTGAAAACTGACGGAGTGACTGACTCCGATTTGAACTACCTGACTGAACTGAATTCCCGAATCACACATACATTCATTAACATGAAAGAAACTGGGGTACAAGAGCTGAACATGAAAATGAATAGAGTATTAAGGAGGAAACTGATACTTCAAGCTGAAACTAATCCGGAAGGGAATAAATATGGGTATTTAGCCATCATATCTGCTTCGGCTTCCTACATAGCTCCCTCAATATGCTGATTCCTCTATAAAACCTTGAATGAAGTCACTTCTTTGTTTCTTAGCTTTCGAACCCGACGATCCAGTATCTCCACCGAAATCTCTTCATAACTAAGGTTGTTCATCACACCTACGCTCTCCACCGAAACAACTAGAGCCGGGTCACCCAAACACTTCTTTAAGAGCGATATATGAAAGACTGAATGGACTAAAGCTAATTCTGAGGGCAACTCCAACTCATATGCTACCTTGCCAACCCGTTTCACAATCCGATACGGGCCAACATAAAGAGGACTGAGTGTTCCTTTCTTTATGAACCTCATCACTCCCTTCATAGGAGATACCTTTAGAAATACCCAATCATCGACTTCAAACTCAAGTTATCTCCTCCTCACATCCGCATAGGACTTTTGGCGACTCTAAGTTGTTTTCATCCTGTCCCTTATAAGTTGAACTTTCTACATAGCCTCATGGATTGAATCCGAACCTATCACCGTAACTTCACCGACTTCAAACCAACCAATAGGTGATCTATATCTTCACCCATAGAGAGCCTCAAACGGAGCCATCTGAATGCCGGAATGGTAGATATTATTATACGCAAATTCAATGAGAGGCAAATGATCATTCCAACTACCCTTAAAATCAATTAAACATGCTCTCAACATATCCTTAAGGGTCTGAATAGTCCACTCCACCTGACCATTTATTTGCGGATGAAATATTGTGCTAAACTTGACCTGGGTACCAAGTCTCTTTTGAAACGATCTCCAAAATTGGGAGGTAAACTTAGTAGAGATATGATGGACAATAGCACTCCATGCAACCGAACTAACTCAAACATTTATAACTTAGCATAATCCTCTGCTAAATCGGTAGTTTTAACCAGTAAGAAATGAGGAGCCTTAGTCAACCTGTCCACAACCACCCAAATGGATTCATACTGTCGATGAGTACGAGGCAACCTTGTGATGAAGTCCATATTGATCTCCTCTCTCTTCCAAGTAGGAATATTGATGTCTTGAAGTACACCTCCTAGTCTCTGGTGCTCCACTTTCACCTGCTGACAATTCGGACACTTAGCCACAAATTCTGCAATGTCCTTCTTCATGTCGTTCCACCAATAGACTTCCCGTTGGTCACGTTACATCTTGGTGGCACCTGGATGTATAGAGTATCTGGAACCATGAGCCGCGTACAACATCCGATCTCTCAAATCATCAACATCCAGTACACACAAATGACCCTGATATCGAAGCACACCAACTCCCCCTTTGGAGAAGATCTCCACCTTTTGATTCTGAATAGCTTCCTTTAACTTTACCAAAATAGGATCATCGTCTTGTCTAGATTTTACATCAGTCACCAAGGATCATTTTGACCCATTCTGCATAATAACATCACTATCGATCGAGTCAACCAAACGAACTACCAACCGTGCAAGCCGATGCACATCCTTCACCAGCTCCTTCCTCCCATGGGACACACTTTTCATAGAAAGCCTACTAAGAGCGTATGCTGCCACATTAGCCTTGTCTGGATGGTAAAGGACACTCATATCATAATCTTTGAGTAGCTCCAACCACCTTATTTGACGTAGATTTAGATCCTTCTGGACAAGCACATATTGTAGTCTTTTGTGGTCCATAAACACATCTAGATGGACCCCATACAAATAATTTCTCCAAATCTTCAAGGCAAATACTACCGCTGCCAATTCAAGATCATGAGTCGGATAATTCTTTTCATGGACTTTCAGTTGCCTGGAAGCATATGCTATAACCTTACCATGTTGCATCAATACACAACCAAGACTGATCCTTAAAGCATCACAATATACCACAAACCCATCCGTAACCTCAGATAGGGTTAACACTGGTGTTGAGGTGAGTCGAGTCTTCAACTCTTGAAAGCTCCTCTCACAAGCCTCCGACAATTGGAACTTCACTTTCTTTTGGGTCAATCTGGTCAATGGTGCTGCAATAGATGAAAATCCCTCAACAAATCTCTGATAATACCAAGCTAAACCCAAGAAACTCCTGATATCCGAAGGATTCATTGGTCTAGGTCAATTCTTCACCGCTTCTATCTTTTGAGAGTCTACCTGTACACCCTCATTTGACACCACATGATCCAAAAACACCACTTAGTTCAACCAAAACTCACATTTACTGAATTTAACATATAACGCACGATCCTTCAAAGTCTGTAGCACCACCCTCAAATAAGCGACATGCTCCTCTTCGCTCCGAGAGTATATAAGGATGTCATCTATGAACAAAATTATGAACCTATCCAAATATGTCTTGAACACCTTGTTCATCAAATCCATAAAAGCTGTAGGAGTACTCATTAGTCCAAAAGACATAACTACAAACTCGTAATGACCATACCGAGTCCTGAAGGCTGTCTTCGGAATATCGCTCTCCCAAACCCTGAGCTGATGGTATCCGGATCTGAGGTCTATCTTCGAAAAGCAATTAAAACCCTGAAGCTGGTCAAAGAAATCGTTAATCCTGGGGAGAGGATATCTGTTCTTGATAGTGACCTTTTTCAATTGCCGATAATCAATGTACATACGAAGAGAACCATCTTTCTTGCAGATAAAGAGAACTGGTGCACCCCATGGAGATTTTCTAGGTCTGATGAAACCCTTGTCTAAAAGGTCTTTCAACTGCTCCTTTAAATCCTTTAACTCAGCTGGAGCCATTCAGTAAGGAGGAATAGATATATACTATGTATGGGGTAGAAGGTCAATATCAAAATCAATCTCCCGCTCGGAAGGATTCCTGGTTGATCATCTGGAAACACTTCTGGATATTCACACACTACTAGAACTGACTGGATAGTCGGAGTCTCAGACGTAGCATTCTTAACCCTAACTAGATGATACACACAATCCTTAGAAATCATCTTTATGGCCTTAAGGTAGGAAAGAAACGACCTACAGGCACAACTGAACTACCCTTCCACTCTAGGACTGGCTCACCAAGAAATCTGAACTTTACTGCACAGGTTCTATAATTAACTGAGGCATAATATGCATATAACCAATCCATGCTGAGGATAACATCAAAATCGATCATGTCTAACTCTACTAAATCTGCTGAGGTGACATTCTGAAGGACAGTGACAGGGCATTTTATATACACCTGTCTAGCTATAACTGAATCACCAATTGGAGTAGAGATTGAGAAGGGTTCTGATAAGATTTTGGGACTAACTCTGAAACTACTAGCAATATAGGGCGTCACAAAAGACAAAGTAGCCCCTGGATCTAACAATACATAAATATCAAAGTTGAATACTCGTAACATACTAGTGACTACATCTGGGGAGACCTCTTGTTCCTGACAAGATGCTAGGGCATAAAATCTATTTTGGCGTTGTCCGCCACCTATGCTAGTAGATGCCCCCTGCTGAGCTGGGTGTGCTGGTGGAGCTGCTGAATTGGAAGATGGGCCTCGACCCCTATCATGACCCTGTCTGGCTGCTAGGCAATCTCTAATCATATGTCCAAGATTTCCACTCGAAGAATGCACCTGTACCCGTCAAGCACTGACCCACGTGTCTTCGACCACATATGCTACACTCAGAAGGGCTGGTATCTACGGGTCAGCTACTCTGACCTCTCGAGCCTGATGCTCGTCCCCTATGATTGCGCCTGGACCTGGATGACACACTCATAGCCGACAACGTTGGGGCTGAAGATCTCTAGTGGGACTGCTGACGGTGCCCACTAGGTCTCTGTTGGGATAATCCAAAACTATCAGTCCTATCCCTCTTGGCCTCTCTTTCCCACTCACTCACTTGTATTGCCTTCATCTACTGGGCATACAGGACTATCCGAGCAAATTCAATGTCCTGAAGTAGCATCGCAGTCTGGCAATTCCTGACCAAGTAGTCTGCTATCCCATGCACAAACATGCTCACTCGGGCTCTCTGATCCGCCATCATCTCAGGTGCATACCTAGATAGACGAGTAAACTCCAAGGCATACTCCTGAACTGTTATCTTCCCTTGCTTTAGATTCACAAATTTGGCCACTTTGATCTCCCTCATCTCCCAAGGGAAGAATCAATCCAGAAAAGCAGCATGAAACTCATCCCAACTGATAGGGCCTACTCCAACTGCCCTATCATCCTTCCATTGCTTGAACCAAGTGTGTGCAACCCCCTTCAACTGGTACGAGGCTAAATCAGCATACTCTTCCCCAGTCACCCCCATAATCTGGGTGATCTTCAGAACCTCCTCAATGAATTCATGTGGATCCTCGTCCACCTATGATCTAAGAAACTCTGGAGGGTTCATCCTCAGAAAATCTCTAACTCTTGTAGCCGCCGCATTCCCATTCTGAGGGGCATGCGCTACCGCTTGCTGATTGGCCTGGGTGGTCAAGGTCTGCGCTGACATCTGAATAGCTGCCCTGAACTTCGCATGGGCAACTAGCTCGAGTATATGCTCCTCATGGGATGGTGGGCCTGCTGGTGCCCATCTCCATTTCCATTCTCATGGCCATTCCCATTTCCTTTTCTCCTTCCATTAACTCTGCAGGAGGCACGATTCTGCAAACGTGTATAGCACGAGTTAGAAGGATAGAGAGACACTTCACCGCACGACATAGATCATGAAAGAAGGGAATATTTCCTAAACGTCTCGCAGTCTCTTTGTCATAAGTGTGGCACGCTTCACACCCATGAAAAAGACTCTACTTGACATAGATTTCGGACACCCTAGGAACTTCAAAACCTAATGCTCTGATACCAAGTTTTTTATGACCAGAACATAGGTCCTAATCGAGACACGGTACAAGAAACCCCGAGAGGCTCTAAGTCGACCCATGGCATAAACATACATCTAACTCAATCAAATAATATGGAAGATCATCATGAATAACATAGCAGAAGACTAAACATATCATAACATCCGAATACATACATAAGTCTAAAGCTGAATACAACTATGTCCGAAAAGCCTCTAATACTGTCGAGTTGATAGGACAAGATCCCAACTAACTCACTATAGTCTGAAAACTGAAAAGATGAATTACAACTGATAAGAAGGGACCTCGCAAGATGAGGACTCACCAACTCAGACTGAGAAGTGCTAACTCTGGAAGTCTGACTAGCGGCGGGACTGAGCCTAGATATCGAAGCCTGTATCATGAAATGATACATCATAGAGTATGTGATTAGTACGTGAAATATACCGAGTATGCAAGGTAAGTAAAATCTCTAAGTAAGTAAAATCATAAATCATGCAAAGTATAAAACATAATCATGATAAGATTCTGAGAGTAGGGCTTGCATGCTATTTTCTGAAATCATGATCTGAATATAACTGAACCTCATAACTGAATCGAATGACCCAAAGCTGAAAACTGATAATCATAAGTGAAACTGAACATTGGGTCAAACCTGCTAAAAACATAATATCATGAATGATGTACATGCATAACTGAAATTATGAGAAATAATGAGAGACTCGTCATATAATCGATATAACCACGATAGAGCTTACGTGGTATCGACTATCATACTCAAGTGGGCAGAGTCGTCCAAACCCTTTCTAGGGCTAAGGGAGCTATCATGATATCAACATCAAACTCAAGGCCCATTGGGCGAAGGGGAAGCTCACAAGGGAGGTCTTAAATAATCTGAACATACCTATGTTAGCATGTAGTTCTGAGGCATAGGGTTGAATGACCCTTAGCCTACTCGGTGCTAGACAATACTCCCAAAATATGCATATACTCTCCATCGTTTTTCAACGAAGCTGACCATCATCTAGTGACGAAGCTGACTCATAACATACATACATAAACCTAAAATCATACATGAGGAGCCTTGGCTCAAACCATACCACAATATGAAAATAATGGGAGTCTAGACTTCAAAACCATGTGGTAAGCTAATTCATTAAATCATAAAAACATACTTGATCATATGGGCTTGCCCAATACTTAAACATGCTTGAAATCAACTTGATTCACTTTGAAAACATAATCATAGATATGGGTATCTCGAAATCATACTTTCTTCATAAACATCTCATCATGCTTGTACACATACTTCATGGATCTCAACTTTCATGGATGAACATCATAATTTAAGAAATTTGAAAATATAATCTATAATTTAAAATATTGTAAAATCTTCCCATTTATCATAATTCATCATTTAAAACATGCTTAGATCATACCCATAATTGAAACTTAGAAAATTCACACATTGAGTAGAAGCCCCGTGGATTCATCAACTAGAACATCATGAATTGAGAGGGAATTGGGCATGAGTGTGGACTATTGTACTCATTCATAGTCTTACATACCTGAAGAAATCTGATTTTCATAACTTCCTTGATTGCCCAAAGAGAATTGAGGAAGAACTTTGAAGGAACTAAGCTTGATCAGTTTCTCAACCCTCTAAACTTGCATGCATGAATTAGGATAGGCTTAGAATGACTTAAACCTTCTTAAAACACTCTATTCTGAGTTTAAAATAATGTAGTTTAGGCCTTTGAAACATAGGAATTACGGAAAAATCCTTAATAAACTCACAGAGAAAAATAGACTCCCAGTCCCAATGAGGGACTGGACGAGTCGTGCCCTGACCACGACTCGTGGTCACCTATCGTCATGAACACTGCTAATTCTTCCTCTGAGGTTCACCACGACTCGTGGTGTACCCAATGACTCATGGTGAATCATTGCCAACACTACCAAAGTTCTCCGATCTTCAACCAACTCTTGACCACAGATCACCTAACGAATCGTGGTGTTGACCACGACTCGTGGTCACACCCATGACCAGCTCACAACTCCAAATTTCAACCATGGCTAGACCCCTCCCCACGAGTCACTTAACGACTCGTGGTGTTCTTGAGGGGTTACTGGATGACTCATCCTGTGACCTGGTGCAGGAAATCTTATTTTCTCCGTTTCAACTCTCGGGTCTGATCTTAGGATTTTCAGGGTATTACAACCACCGGCATAGGTAAGATATTGTATTATCAACTTTGTGGTCTCTATTTTACCTGCTTCACTCTCTCAACTAACTAATACATACGGGCTTCGATTCTCAGACATTATAGCATAAAGAAAATTTGAGCTTATGTTCTCAGACATCAAATTTGATCATCTAACATTGATGCCGTTATTAACTTAGATCTTAGTGTTCTAAGGTCAGATAAGTATTATTTTTACTATTTCAAATATTTTCTGTCCAAACATTTATTCCTACTTGGTATTAGATAACTTAAAGACTCATGTAAGTTCAATTCACATATTCCTGTACATACATGTTCATATAAGAATTTGTTGAAGTTTGCTTTCAGTTACTGCAATAATTTTTATCATAATAAGTTGTTTAGGTTTAGAATGAATTTGAATTTTAAATTTTTGTTAGGTTGTTTGAGTTGTTGAGATATTTTAGGTTTTTGAATTTTAAACTATGCTAATTTTTACTGTAAGTTGGCTATATAAAACCCTCTCATACTTAAAAAAATTATTGAGAGACTTTTTCATTCGTTTTTGCTGCACCATCTTTTAAAAAAATCAACAGTGGTATCAGAGCCTCATTGATCTTACGAGATCTGTGATTTCATCTAAAGAATCATTTTTGAAAACCATTTTCAATCTATTTTTAACCCATGCTTATTTTCGAAGCATAGCTATTTTCAACCAACCAACTTTTAACCAATATCAATTTTTAACCTATTTTTAAACATGGCAAGCAACAGTCTCTCTTTCAATGTCCCATAAATTTTCACTGATAAAACTTATCAGATTTGATCGGTGAAAATAAAATCATATTCTAAAACCTATGATCTTTGGAATGTTGTGTTGGAAGAAAAATTCTTACAATAATTTTTTGCAAATCCTATAATTATTCATATTAAAAGACTTTTTAAAAAAATTTAAAAAAAAATAAAGTTAGTGAGGATGCTTTTTATGCACAAACTCAAAGGAAGAAAAAGAAACAAGAACAAGATGATGATGGTGAAGAAGAGGAAAGTTTCATGTTATGAAAGTGTGCAAATTCAGAGACACTTCAAACAATCCTCAAGCACAAACAACATAAGAAGAAATTTAGGAGGAGAAATTTTTTAAAATTGCAGGAACTGAAGCAAAGGAGAAGTGTTTAAGTTTGCTTTTAGTTACTACAGTAATTTTTATCATAATAACTTGTTTAGGTTTAGGATGAATTTTGAATTTTAAATTTTTGTTAGGTTGTTTGAGTTGTTGAGATATTTTGGATTTTTGAATTTTAAGTTATGCTGATTTTTTACTGTAAGTTGGCTATATAAAATTCACCCATACAAAATTATTGAGAGACTTTTTTATCCATTTTTGCTGCACCATCTTTTAAAAAAACCAACAGAATTTCTATATGATTTAAGCATTGCACAGTATTCAATAATAACTACAATTTAAGGGATTCGATTGTTTTTTTAAGAGATCAGATTTATTTTTTCCTTTATCCGGTTAAAAAAATGTCATTGATTCGTTGCTTCATAATATCTAATGCTCACACTCAATTAATTTCTTTCAATAGAAGACCCACATAGACATCCTCAAATAAAACTCAGTACAAATTTTAAAAAAATCGTAATCCAAAATAATGAAAAGAGAACCAAAAACATAATTATTTAGTAAAATTTCACTCCTTAATAAAGTGAAAAGTAGAAGAATTATAAATAAACTACAAAAAAAGAAGATAATATGATGTACTTCTAAGATTTAAATATATAAAATCTAGTAACTGTAGTTTTAGTATGTTAATATGAATGAAAAATTTTTTGTAGCTCCACCATGTTAATTGAAACTGATGCAATGTAAAAGGAAAAATCCTATATTTTCTTTTTTTTTAGTTAAAAGTGTAATATAACTTCACAACATTAGAAAAAAATCATAAGAACACAGATTTAGAAAATGCAAAAGATTTCAAACTCTCTCAAAATGGAATCTATTCAAAGCATATATTCATGGCTCCTTATTTCGACAGGTACAAATATCTAAATTTGATATTTTTAGATACTTTTTCAGACTTATTGTCAATACTAAGTAGCAGTAAAAGATTATATCTATTTCTCATGATATTATGCATGGATCAAGTAAATCATGATGAATTCTTTAGCAAAATTTGTGTTTTTCACAATGGGATTTGGGATCTGATAAGTGAGATCTCCAGTAAGTGTTTATATAATCTTCTTTGAAAAGAGAGAAAGGCGAGGGCGAAGTTAGCACTTGACCTCGTCGTTCTAAAATTCAGAACCCATAAAATTTGAGTTTTTAGGTTGGGAAGGAAGGTGTTTGAAAATCTTATTAAACTCTAGTTTTTCAAATATTGAAAATCATCATTAGCACTTGACCTCGTCGTTCTAAAATCTCGTAACCCATAAAAATTTGAGTTTTTAGGTTGGGAAGGAAGGTGTTTGAAAATCTTATTAAACTCTAGTTTTTCAAATATTGAAAATCATCATATTTCCTCTAAACTCAATAATATTATGATTTGTAATGACAATTTGATGATCAAGATACTAAAGTATCGAAAGAAATGCAAACTTGGGTCTTCAAATCTTTCAAACGTATGATAATAAAAATTTAAAATCTCCAATACTTTAAAAATAATAAAAAAGAATCTACACAAAGTAAGAAGTTACATGGCTAACTGTAAAGATATGACACCTTGGGCCTAACTCAACCAAAGTGCAACACCATGAGGGAGGATTGCCCAAGTCCATATAAACAAACCATCACCCATACCCCAACCAATGTGGGACTTTAACCTACTTTAACACCCCCTTCACACCCAGGCCCGACTGGAGTGTGGACTGGGAGCCCAAATAGGAAAATGGACCTACTGCTTGATACCATGTAAAGATATTGAGGGGAGGATTTCCCAAGTCCATATAAACAAACCATCGGGCCCATACCCCAACCAATGTGGGACTTTAACCTACTTCACCCCCTTCACACCTGTGTCTGACTGGAGTGTGGACTGAGCCCAAACGGGAATGGACCTGGCTCATGTAAAGATAGTGACACGCAAGCCTAATTGCCCCAAAGCAGCCATGAGGGAGAATTGCCCAATTCCATATAAGCAGACCACCAATCCATTCCCAACCAATGTGGGACTTAACCTGATGAACATCTCCAACCAATGTAGGTTAAAGTCCCACATTGGTTGGGGAATGGACTGATGGTTTGTTTATATGGACTTGGGCAATCCTCCCCTCTTGAGCTAGCTTTTGGGGTTGAGTTAGGCCCATGTGTCATATCTTTACATTAACAATACTACCTACCTGAGGTCCATGAAAACTTACAATATGCCATCTAAGAGGACAATTAACCTCCTTTTGCAGCAAAGTGTATTCTGTCAGCACAGTACCTAATTGGAAAAAGTTATTCCACCAATTATGAAACATTTTTTTTTAAAAAATTCTAAATATTAAAAATTAATTAAGGATCGAGATACTTTTCTTTTTACGTTAAAAATCTAAATAGAGTTTTTTTTTGATACCATAGTTCTTCAACAATGACATCAGGTTGTTGGTTTATCTTCGCAAACATTATGCCTCTTGCTTGTTGGAATGGGCTCACCGGTGGGAGATCATCACACTGATCCTTAAGAAAACAGAAAATAATTAAGAACACACAAGCTTACAAAATTCAACATAGAAAAAGGATAATTTAAAAATTAATAGTATCTAATAGTTATGTTGATTGGACTTACTAGAAAAGCCCAAGGGTGCATGACAAAGCTCGAAAATAATGCATTTTTGGAGGATCGACACGGGTATGATTATATTTTTGGAAAGGCTATGAAACATAGAGTAATAGGTAAAACAATAACCAATTCACCATAATATTATTGTCCCTCTGAATGGATCCTTAAAATTGCTTGAAGAATATTTAGAAATTAATTTCCCAAATTGATTAACTAAAAGAATGAAATATTTAATTAAACAATTCAATTTAAACTTAAAAATTAAAATATTAAAAAAACAAATAATTTTATAATTGAAATGGTGTACATTTTATCCTTCTCAACATAAAAATCTTTGAGAAAAACTATCGATGGTTATGTTCATGAGAAGCAACAATGAAGGCATTTCCATATTTTGATGTTCTTGTTTCAATTTTTGCACTTCCATATATTGTCCATCAATTTAATCTATCATTGAGTTCTGAATTTATAGTAAGAAAGTTCGATCAATTCACACCACTTTAAAAAAATCAATAATGTATGTGGTCGAAAAGCAGTACTTACCACACTCACACTCTAAAATGCTACACCAACATATGAATACACACAACTAAGGACAACGGAGATGCAAAAATTGTAAAAAAGATGAAACAAAACAAAAAAAGTATTATTATTAGATAACTACAACCTAAAAAAATTAGGGAAAGATGAAAACAACAAGAAATCGCAGGGAAATGTTCAAGAATTTCCTTTAGAAGAAAACAAAGCTCTTTTATTTTGGTACAAGTATCATGAATTCATTCCCTTTGAAGGAATAACTTTTGAAATTCAAGAAGATGTCTAAAGTGAATGAAATTACTATCATGATATGTTTCTTTATCGATATCTATTTCCACTCACACTTACATTCTTATACATAATAAAACCTTATTTTAATTTCTTCTTGTATTTCTCAACTCAAAATATTAATTATTTTTTATTTCTATAGACAGATGCGACGACCATATAGAAAGACAGGACGACAACAATCATGAACTTCAGTTATAAAAGATATCACTTTTCAAAATAATTAAATTTTGCCATTTTAAATTCCCGCAAAACTACCACTTTGGAAATCATAGAACAACAAAAATAATTCTTTGACGCTATCTTTTTCCCTCTAAATTTTGCAAATTAAGAACATAGATTTTTCAATTTAGTTACCTTAGAGACGACTTGTAGCAGACACAAAGCTCGCAAGATAATTCATACTCAAAGCCCATAAGAACAACAAGATTAAAAACAAAAGTCTGAAGAGAGATTGAAAAAGAAATAAACAAGATTTGAGAAAAATTGAAAGATAGATGAAACTGATGATCGTAGATGAATATTTTCTTCTATTATGTATAAAAACAAAGAGGAGAAACATTTTTTTAAGTCAGTTAAGTGATGGTGAAAAGTTGTAAGATTCTTGAACAAAAGAACCCATCTTAAACTAATTTATGAGAGCTCTGAAAAAGCAAAATCTTCAAATGAAATACTTTATATAAATCTTATCACAAGGAGAGAGAGGGACCATTTAGAGGGTGCTAATATACATAGATAACAAAAGAATAGCAACCTGAAATAATAAAAGCATACCATTGCTCTTATTTTGCATCATAGCGAGGGCCAAGGGTCACGCTGCTTGATGAAGCCTTTGAATTCCACTTCAAATTTCCGCATCCACCTCCGGCACAAAGCTTGCAATGTATCTGATCTTTAGCCAAATGCGATACGGTTCAAAAGCCTTATTTTGAAGGAAGGGTTTTGCAGAGGAGAAAGATTGGAAGATGTTTCTAGAGATTTTTCTAGAATGACTAAGAAATAGATTAAGAAGTAAAATTTACTAAAATGCCACTATTGCAGATTTACAAAAATGCCCTTATTGCAGATTTACAAAAATGCCCTTGATCATCCTTTGCTTGGCTTTTCTATATAGTAGAAAACTAGACTAGACTAGATAAGTATACACGGGCCCATTATATAAAAAGTTTTAAAATCTAATTTAAATTAATTTTTTTTTAATTTTTTAGTTTTTTAAAAGAAAATCACAAAATATAAGTTTCTTATCCGTTTTTCAAATTAAATTCTAAAATATTGAATGATTTTCTATACCAAGCAAAGTTAAAAGATTTCATTCTTTTCATAGAAAAGTTTGTTCTCCTAATTTTTTATCTCATTTTAGCAATTGAGTAATTTATTTTTTATTTTAATTATTTTTTCCTTAATTTTCAAATTTTAATCTAAATAAATTTATCATTGAGTCATCAAATGTAATAATCTAATAAATTTACATTTTTTATTTGGTTAATATAAAATATTCAACATCTTATAATAGAAAATGTGTTAAAAATTAACCCATATTATGTATTTAATATTGAATAAATAATTGACTTTTATTATTATGAAAAAGTATGTGAGACAATCATATAATATATCTCTTTAAATTGAAGTAAAAAGACTTTTTAAGTTTTGGGTGTTTAATTACCAAAATTTTATAAAATATTATTTTAAAATAATATGATTAAAAAAAAGTTAAGCTAACTAAAATGTCATTTCTCCTAAATAAAACTACTTATGGTGTTTAATACTTTAGATTTACTTTTTCTTTAAAAAAATTAGTCTATACTTATATTTTTTAAAAAGTTACATAAGTTATTTTCATTATAACTTTATTTATTTTTATATTTTATTTTTACATATAAATAATATGTTTTCTTATACTTATAGCATCATTTTGTGATAACATTTAATTTCAAAATTATAAATTAAAAAAACAAAAAATTTCAATAAATATTTAAAAATTATCTCACACATATCTAATATACATTTTATTAAAATATTGTATGACTCTGTATCATAGTGTTTATTAATATATATTATATTTATTTTTATACTCGATTTTTATACTCGCAATCATAATTGGTCCCGATTGAAATTATTTGCATTCAATATTTGCGTCAAACTAATGAATATGTGAAATTTATTTTTTATATATAACTTTTATTACAAATCACAAATAATAATTGTATATTTTCTCATTACGTATACCTAACCATGATAAACTAATGTGATTTAGTTTAAACATCTAGCATAATACATTTTAACTTTTGATGAACACTCCATCATAATAACATTTTATTGATTTTATATCATTAAAATAATTTTAAAAATTATTTTATTTTATTAAATATTTTACGCAAAATCCTATTTACATGAGAATTTTAATATCATATCAAATAACATGTATTCTTTAATAAATACATATGTAAATATTAATTTAAATATTGTACTTATATAAATATTATTTTTATCAAGTAGAAATAAAAAAACTTAAGTTCAATAAAGTGATATAACCGCATTATAAAATACGGATGAAAAATAATTTTATTTGCTAAATATAATCAACAGATCAAATAAGAAAAACCTAAATACATGACGAACCTTCTAAAATTAGGTAAAGAAATAGTCTTGGATTAAACTACTGTTGGTCTCACTTCATCTTTTCTATATAAAAATAGATAATATAATAAAAAAAAACAATAATAATACAAAAATTATAAAATACAATAATAATATAAAATTTTTAAGTTTTTAATTTTTGAATTAAATTTAATTCCAATTCAAAGTCATATCTTAATGTTTAAAACTTAAATCATCAATAATCATATCTTATATAGTGTATTACATTTCAAATAGTAAATTATCTTTTTCTAAAATAATTTTTATATATGGTCCATAAATTTATTCCGGTGAATCTTATATGTGTGTTAATAGAAGTTCATGACAATAATTTTTGGGCTCAAATATAGCTTTTAAAGCTTTGAGTTTTGAAAATATAAATTTGAAAGTACAGTTTGATATCTAAAGAGTTGTATTTTAATTGAATGCACCATTCTATTAATGGTAACAATGAGTGAAATAAAAATTCTTTAAAAAAATGTGAAAAAGTATAACATGAATGAAAGTTGACAACGACTATACATTTAAACTTTTATGAAGTTGAATAAGTCTATATAAAAAAGTACCAAGCTACTATAGTTACATGACATAAAAAGAATGAGTTCATTCAAAAATACAATTAGCCTCATATATATTACATGTGTTTAGAGACTATTAGTGAGAAAATAAGATAAGGCTAAGTACATAGTATAATATCTATTTCTTGTATAATTTTTTATAGTCATGATTGTTCTTTCATGGCTCTTCTATATAATAGAAGTAATGATAAATATCTGAAGTGGGATAGATCTCAAGCTCTCTAGAAGAGTGACAAATCTAAAAGAAAAGAGGCAAAATAAAAATGTGATGAATATTTAACCATGTATTAAAAAATTATAGGCTAACCTCCTACTAAAAATATAATATATAAAAATATATAGAGATATAGATATAGATAAAAAGATAATTTTAACCATGGATATAGGATATATAGTGAAAAGATAAATATACCCTTGGTCTACCAGTTTTCATTTTTTATAGAATAGAAATAGAAATAGAAATGTTAAAAATAAAATAAGAATTATAAAATAAACTATTAAAATTACAAACTTTAAAAATTTAAAAATATTTTTAAAAATAAATTAATCATCAATATTTTAAGCTAAATATAATAAAAATTATATCGAGAATCATAATTTATAATTAACTATCTTTTCAATTTCTATAAAATTAAATAATAACTTATAACCTGTCTAAGTTACCACAGTTAACATTAAAGGATTATATGTTTTATTACTTATTATATTATATTGTAAATTGTTATTAGCATTCATATACAATTACATAATTTTAAAAATTAATTTCAATAATATTTTTTTACATTATATTTTTTAAAAACATATACCCTAAATTCTAAGAGTATGTTTTTCAAATTGTATTTGAAAATTATACAAGAATTGTTAAAACTATAAGTTTTATTTATATTAGCAAATTTTATAGGATTAGACGAAACAAAAAACATATGAAACTATCTGTAAACTAATCTTGTATACACATAAGTTCGTCTCTCATATATTTAATCAATAAAATATTTACATATTTGATAAAAATTAAAATGAATCACATTGATCTTTATAACATGATAGAAGATGGAAAAAAAGAGAAGAAACTATAGCTTTATTTCATGTGCTATACCCAACAATACCAAGAGAATAATTTGTTACAGTAAGCAAGTTTTCAAGAGATTTGCATACGCAATAAGACAATATATTAATTCAAATAAAG